>JARQOD010001162.1:0-47318 GCA_033576555.1 Oophaga sylvatica | reverse complement strand
ACGAGTATCAATACGGATGCAGTAGTTAATAAAGTCACCTAATGCAGTGGGAGGGTCGGCACGAGCAAGTTCATCCTTAATCAGTGGAGATAACCCCTTTCGAAAAATAGATTTTTTAGCGGAACTGTCCCAGGTGGTATCAAGGGCCCATCTCCTGAAATCCAAGGCATATTCAGCTACCGAGTGCTTACCTTGGCGCAAAGCTAACATGGCTGCTTCAGCTGTTGCACCTCGATTGGGGTCATCAAACACCTGCCCCATGGCTGAAATAAAATCATCAAGGTGATTCAAACAATCATCCTCAGTCTCAATCAGAGGGTTTGCCCACATTAAAGCCTTGTTGGTAAGCAACATAATTATAGTAAGCACCTTAGATCGTTCAGTGGGAAATTGTGAAGCATGTGCAGAAAAAAAAAGATTGCATTGATTAATAAATCCCCTGAATTTCTCACGTTCACCACCAAAACGAAAAGGGGGCAACTTGGAATCCCAGCACTCGGGGCTACGGCAGGAGCCTGGACTCGCCCCTCTAGAACCTCAATCCTGGCTCGCAAATCCTGGGCAGTCTGTCCAAACACTTGCAAATTGTGATTAGTGAGGTCCTGTAGATTTGTAAAACGGGTCTTTATATTCTGCAAATCTGCAAGGATATTATCAGTCACTCCGCAAAGTTCCTTTATGCGGGCCTCCATTTTCCAGATCTTTTAAGACAGGATTACTGGAAGAAGAGGAGAGAAAAAAAACAATAGTGTTCACCTGTGGCAACACTGCAGAGAGAAAAAAAAATTAAGGGAACTGCTCACCTGGAATGGTTGTGAGAAGTCACAACCACTATCATCACAGAAAGTTTCAACCAGACATCTGATATCCAGAGTTACAGCAGACAAAAAAGAGAAAAGAAAGGAAAAAAAAAAAAAACAATAGTGTTTACCTGTGGTAACACTGCAAAAAGAAAAAACTTAAGGGAATTGCTCACCTGGAATGGTTGTGAGAAGTCACAACCACTGTCATCACAGAAAGTACAACCGGACGTCTGATATCCACAGTACAGCAGACACAGCCTTCCAGACCCAGCAGACACTAACGTTTTGGCTTCAGAATCTTGTAATGTATGTAGTACAGTTCATATAGCGTCTTGTGCTTGGGTGCGATGAAAACACAGGAGTCACAGGTTTGATATAGAAAAGTCCTGTATTACTTCATACAAGTTGGCAGAAATAGTCACACAGTTTGCAGACACAGAAACAGGAGACACAGCAGGCCAGAGTAATCCAAGCTCAGCAATCACTCTCCAATACAGATTCAGGATCTTCTTCTCTGTTACCGTAAGTCCATGCAAACGTGGGTCTTTCAAAGAGCAGGGTTCAGAGTCCACAAGTGCTTCAGAGTTCCTCAGTAGGAATAGCTGGAGTACAAGGTCCAAGGCTTACAGGAGTCAAGTCACAGGTTCACTGCAGGCTAGATTCTGAAGCACTGATTGCTCAGCTGTGGCTGCTTAAGAAGCAAAGGAGAGAATCAGGGCGGGAACATGCAAGCTGGAAACTCCATTTTGACTGAGGGCAAGATAGCTGCAGCAAGACAGAAAGTAAAATGGCTGACGAACAAACTGAGTTTCAGGAATATATACATAGAACCTTACAGTCTGTCTTATATGTCTAATCTGTGTATTTAGCTGAGATCAGCCCATATCCCTTTGGTGGTAATCAGGATCCTTCTTAGGACTGATTACAGGGTTCAGGGTCTGACAGGAGACAGGGTTAGCCTGGAGACTTGGACCTCTGAACCATTATCAGTACCTCCAAGGTAAGGGATTAGTTAGGACCCCAGTGTAGGGTCAGGTTAGACCCCGGTCCTCCTCTTTCCTGTTACAGCTCATCAAGTCCTCAAGATTAACCCTGAGATCAACTATATCGTTCCTGCACATCTAGTCCTCAAGATTAACCCTAAAGTTCTGCAGAGATTGTGTCAGGTAAATCTATTTTATACTTACATTCTGTTGTTGCTAAACTATATGTTGTATAGAGTGTGGTTCCTGTATAAATAGTTTACTGACATTGTATTCATATCATTAGACAGCGTGACAGCTTAATGCGAATAAGGTTATACGCCCCCCTGAGGTCAAGCTTGGTAAACCAAGTAGCACTTTTCCCCTGGAAAACAGGTCAGAAATCAAGGGTAATGGATATTGATACTTCACAGTGATCTTATTCAAGAGACGATAATCAATACACGGCCTCAATGAACCATCCTTTTTGGCCACAAAGAAAAAACCGGCACCCAAGGGTGAAGAGGATGGTCTGATATGACCCTTCTCCAATGACTCCTTGATATAAGATCACATAGCATCGTGTTCAGGTACAGACAAGTTAAAAAGGCGACCTTTAGGAAATTTACCACTAGGCACTAATTTAATAGCGCAATCATAGCTCCAGTGAGGGGGCAAGGATGCAGATTTACTTTCACTAAATACATCCGAAAAATCAGTCAAAAAGTCAGGAACATCCTGAGACTGGGGAGAGGTAGAAAAAACAGGAGTGTCAGTATTAACACATTGGCAGCCCCAACTGGTCACAGACACAGATTTCCAATCCAAAACAGGATTATGAGACTGTAACCAAGGGAAACCTAGTACAATAATGTCATGCAGATTATACAGCACCAGAAATTTGCAACTCTCCTGATGATCTGGTTCAACCCTCATTATCACCTGAGTAGAAAACTGGGGTTTATTCTCCGCCAAAGGGGTAGAATTAATGCCCAGTAGGGGAATAGACTTCCGCAGGGGTATCATGGGAAACCTACAACGTTTGGCAAAGTCAAAATCCATCAGGTTAATAGCTGCTCCTGAATCAACAAAAGCCTGAGCAGAAAATGTGGACAGGGAGCAAATCAGGGTAACCGTCAACAGAAATTTAGTCTGAACACTACCCAAGACAACTGAGCGTGCAAAACGTCTTCCCCGCTTAGGGAACACTGAAATAGCATGAGAGGCGTCACCACAGTAGAAACATAACCTATTGCGCTTTTGAAACTCATGACGCTGTGCCCCAGAAGTCACTCTATCACACTGCATGGGCTCAGAAGCTGGCTCACAAGGCAACACTATCTCACACATACCTCTGCGCTCACGCAAACGTCTGTCAATTTGAATAGCCAATGACATAGAATCATTGAGACCAGAGGGAGCAGGGAATCCCACCATAACATCCTTTACATTCTCTGACAGCCCCTTCCGAAAAATGGCTGCCAGAGCATCATCATTCCATTTGGTCAGGACTGCCCACTTTCGGAATTTCTGACAGTACAACTCAGCATCTTCAAGGCCCTGATTTAATGCCAACAAGGTTTTTTCAGCTTGATCAGTGACATTAGGTTCATCATACAATAACCCCAGAGCCAGAAAAAATGCATCAATATCATTCAAAACAGGATCCCCAGGTGTCAGGGAAAAAGCCCAATCCTGAGGATCGCCGCACAGGAGAGAGATGACAATTTGAACCTGCTGTGCTGCGTTCCCTGAGCACTTAGGCTTTAAGGCAAAAAACAACTTGCAGTTATTTTTGAAATTCAGAAATTTAGCCCGATCACCCAAAAACAAATCTGGCATGGGAATCCTAGGTTCCACAACCGGCAACCTAGCAAGATAGGTAGCAATACTCCGAACCTCAGTGGCAACCTGATCCACACAGCCAGACAACTGTGCAAGCTCCATTGAGAGAAAAAAAAATCCTCCTCAGCACCCAGAGAGAAAGAGGGAAAAAATGCAACAAACAGGGAAAAAAAAAATCTCTGACAACTCTGACAACTTTTTTTTTCCCCACACTATTTTTCCCTTCTGTGAGTACCATATAATTTTCAGTTTTGGGCCGGTGATACTGTTATGTTTTGGTAGCTGAGGAGAATAAGCAAAAAACAGCAATACACCAGAGAGGCTGGAACCTATTGGATTGCAGTAACCTGAACTAACCACACAATTAGAGGTAGCCGTGGAGCGTTCCTACGTTGATCCTTGTCACAGCCTGAGAGATAACTACACCTAAAGGCAGAAAGATGAAAGCTATCTGCCCCGGAGCAGATCCCCAAAGAAAATAGGAAGCCCCCAAACATGTAATGGCGGTTAGACAAGAGGAAGCACGGACACAGAAAGAAAATAGAATGAGCAAACGCTGAGGCCCAATCTGTCTAGACAGAAAAGTACAGGAAAGGATACTCACTGCAATCCAAAAAAAACCTAAAAAATACCAACTCTACTGATTGCAAAAACACCTGAGATCACACGACCTCTACCACCAAAATCAGTTCTCTGGTGTAACAAAACTAAGCCGCAGCCGCTGAAAAAACAGGAAAAAGCAAATGAACAAACAACAGTGGCTCCAGACAAACTGAGAGGAGCACAAGCCCCCCGGAGGGGACCTGGCTGACCTCCACAGAAGTGCAGGGAATAATGCAAAAAGCAAGCACAAAAACAAAAGCAGAAAATATCTTATCTGATAGCAGAAGACGCAGGCAAGGCTCTGCAAGCTTCCAAATGAACCAGGAACCACAATTGAGACAAGAACAATTGATCACCGGCAACCATCATGGGAGAGAACCTCCCTTATATCAGACCAGTCCGTGATCCCAGATTGCCAATCCTCGCTGAAAGGTTCAGTACTGTCAGTAACCACTGTAAGAGAATGGTCAGCCATGACAAACTCAGCGGCCATGATGAATCAGGAAGCCATCTTGTGAAAAGTTAGAACTCTGGCTTCAACTTATAAGCAGGATTAATAAAATGTATTTTGTGAAGATAGTAAGAAATTAGATCATGTCTAGTGGCGCTCATGTAGGATCCAGGGTCGAGAAGGTCAAATAAATATATGGTCAATGTGTGTAGGAGATAACTGTTGTTAGGGAAACAAGAACCATTAGAATGTCAAAGGCCTAAATTTATGGATATAAACTGGAGGAAGAGAGAATTAAGTGTCAAATGGTAGGAATTTATGGATAGGTCAGTGACTTTTATGTGTGTTTATGGAGTGTGTAGAAGAAACAATTAATGTGAAAAAATATCAATTAATGTTGTCAATTAATGTCGTCATACTATGCATATTCTTGTAGATCATATGTACGCCCCAATGCGGCAAAAGGTAGGGCCCTAAGATTCCTTTGTTCTACGAGGTATAAAAAGCCACCTGTATCGTAGTCCGGGGCCATTTTGCCATTTGCCATCCTGTTATATCGCTGTTATATCCTGCGAATCTTTGTTCGTCTACATTCCTGTTCTACGCCTATATACTTCAACTCGCTGACTATCTGTATCTGTCCTGCCGTGAATCTCTGAATAAACCTTCAACCTCAGCTTTAAGAGAAGATTGTCTGCATTGTCTTTCGGTTCCTCCAGCTCTCAGTAAGGACTTCTCTTACATTTGGTGAGCCCAGCCAGGAGGAGCGGCTCCGGAGAGCTGTCTCCAGAAGAACCACTGGAAAGAACTTGTAGATGAGAGCTTGGAGGTTGGAAGAAGAGAAAAATAAAAAAACTGCGCATGGCCATGCGTTAAACCGATCAAAGGAAGCCAGCTTGAAGGAGAACCTCTCGTGCATCGCTCCAAGTCTGCCCGATTTTTTATAAGAAAACTACAGAAGAAAAAAAAAGACTATAAAAAAATATATGTGCAACTAAGAAGAAGTGAACTTATCTACAAGGACGTGAGAATTTTGTGCTGGGTAGCGAAGAGGCTTTAAAAGGCGAGAGGAGACGCCTAGCAAGCGTAACGAGAGAAGCTGGTGTCACGGCCGCACCTCTTTTGATTTCCTGGTCGACCCAGTCTGCAGAAGGTCGTCCATCATAGAGAGGTGTGAGTATCTAACTCTGCTTAAATTGCATTTGTTGATACTAGGACAGAGAAAAAGTCGTCCTTGTAGACCACTGTATTAAGATGGAGTGGTTACGGAAGCAGTCAGAGAAGTGTACTGGCGCACCCCAGCTGGAGGGGGTTAATATTGAAACCACGTGGTTAAATTGTATGCGTTGGTTTACTCAAGAGAACAGGGAATTAGATAGAAAAAATTCGTTAGGGAAGTCAAGTAGCCGGGTAGCGGCTTTGTGTAAGACAGTTATAACTTTTGATCAAGCTCTTGATAAGCAGCCTACACATCATTATGTCCATGGAGTTACACGGAGTGGGGCAGCGTATGGGGAGAGATTAGAACAGCTGAATGAAACATTGAAGCAAGCAGAGGTAGCACAAAGGGAGGGGGTCGAGTTGAGCACTTTGACAGACCTCATAGCGCAGATGGAGTCTTCAATAGAGAAGCAGGGGGCGGGGGAGCAGACAGTCTCACAATGGAAATCAATCGTGGAAAGCTGGGTGAGAGATTATACCCACACACAGGATAAGTTGTCCCGTCAGCTTCAGCACATGCAGACACAGTTGATTAAGGAGATGGAAGAAGAAGACAATAGAGATGATTTATCCCAGGAGGAATTCAAACTTAATGCTTCTACACCAGGATAGCCCCCGGCTAGATGTCATTAGTCCATCTTAAATTTGTTAAAAATCTGCCTAATTGGGAGGAAAGTAAGGGAGTGTTTCGTAATGTTCTTGGCTTTGAGTCATGGCTAGATAAATTTCAGATTAGATCTAAGGAAGATGCTTCCCGGTATTTTATGTCTTTTGTTCCCCCAGAATTTATGTCTCATCTCAAAGCGCAACAGGCGAAAGGAATTCAGTGTGATTTGACAGAGCCCAGGGAAGAATGAAGTTTGTGATTTCACAAAAATTAGGAGGGAGGAAGCCCTCTCCGCATTGCTAGATTCATTTAAAATTAAGAAGGGGAGTGATCTCAGAATAGAAGCAGATAAATGGGTCGCAGCTTGGTGCGTTGTTTTTGATAAAACTTTAGATTCTATGGATCAGGGGATAAATTAGCCATGATGGAGCAATTTGTAAAAAAGGTGCCCTTAGAAGGAGTTTTTAAATCAGGAGTTTTGCAAAATGCTAGATCTATGGAAGATGTTGTAGAGTCTCTGTTAACCAATGTCAGGACAATGCAGTCCGAGTGAAGGGTGATGAATCCCAGGTTTTTGCATACCATTCACCTCGGGGTGTATCTGCTGATCCAGGGAGGCCCGGAGTTCCGGGGGGGTACGCGCAGCTGCCGAGAATGGGCAGGTCCCGTTCGGCGGAGCCCCCGCAGGACCCCATGAGGGGTCCCCCCCTGTGTTATTTTTGCGGACAGCAAGGACATATTAAACGTTTTTGTCCCAGCCTGGTGCCAGAGACTGTACACCGAGAACCCAGGGCGCCATTTAATCCCCAGCAGCCCCGGGAGTTCTCTAGACCACCATTCGGAGTTAGACCTCCGTATCCCACAGTGAATGATCCTAGGCAGTATCAGCAGTATAATGGTCTCCAATTAATTAACCCAGTCTCGCAGGAGCCTTCTGCTCCAGCTCCTTCCCCGATAGCCCCCACTCATCCGCATCCGGAGGTCCATGCTATTCAGGGAAGGGTCACTCCTCCTCGTCCCTATACTCCCCTGACCAGGGAGCTGCAGGAACACGAGGACCGTACCCTGACTGAGGATCTCTTTGGAGCGGGGGTGGCGGCTGTTGGAAGGAAGACATGTCCAGATGAGGATGATGGATTTTTCGGGCTTCCCACTGCAGGTAACACTGATTGATGCAGTGCTCCCCCTGTTCCCCTAGTCCTCCTTGCCCCCTTTTCCATGGGCAGGGATGGAAGACCTTATGTCAGAGGGAGAATAGAGGGGTTGCCGTGGGAAGACATCCTCATCGATACAGGAGCCTCAGTTTCAGTGACAGGACATAAATTGCAGTCACCCCCCGGACTGCCTGAAACTACCACTTTGGTAGGATTTGAGGGCTCCTGTATTCAAGCAGTAAAAAGTCGTCCTGTGAACCTGAAATTTCAGGGCTCGGGGGGATCGAAGCAAAGGGGTCTTCGATGCGCTTTTTGGGTAAACCCACAGTTACAGTCACGATCCACTATTTTGGGTACTGATGTTTTAGGAGCAATGGGAATTGTTGTTGATTTATGTAACAAAGTTTTGTGGCGGAATAAAGAAGCAACTATCTGTTCTGTAATTGTACCTGTGGAGGAGGATGAGGAGAGTCACAAATTACCCATTGCTAGTTTAGGATTGTGTACTGATGAAAATGTTGAAAATGTTGACAATGATGCTTTGAAAAACGAATTGAGGCAAAAGTTCCCTAAATTGTGGATCTCAAAGAAAACTGATTGTGGGTTAATGCAAACTCAGGTTAAAATTGAGGGTGAAAAACTGCCACCTTTCCAGCGTCAGTACCGTATTCCAGGGGACGCAATCCCTTACATAAGGGTCGCAATCAGTGAATTGGAAAAACAGGGTGTGGTCGTCAGAGGTAATTCTCCATGCAACAGTCCTATTTTACCTGTGAAAAAGGAAGATGGCAGTTATCGAATGGTGGTAGACCTGAGACTTGTTAATAAGTACACTCCCTCAGCAGCTCATCTTGTAGCATCCATCCCCGAAGTTATGTCACAGCTGAGCAGTGATTGTAATGTGTTTTCATGTTTGGACATTGCAAATGGTGTTTTCTCCGTACCCCTAACACCAGAATCTGCCCTCCGCTTTGCATTCACTTTTGAGAATGTACAATACCTGTTCACTCGCTTGCCCATGGGGTACCATAGTTCCCCAATTTATTTTCATCAGGCATTGGCTCAGGTGTTAGAACCCCTCGGCTACGGAGATAAAATCCTACAGTATGTGGATGATATATTGATTCAAACTGTCGATGAATGTGAACACAAAGAAATTCTTGAAAATGTTTGTCAGACTTTACAGGATGCAGGACTCAAAATGAGTTTAGACAAGGTACAACTGATGAAATCAGAGGTTAAATTTCTGGGTGTGTCTGTGTCAGCAGAGGGAAAAAAACCCTTGCATGACAGGGTTAAAGCCATTCAAGCTGTCCCCATACCAACTAATATTACTGAGCTCAGAAAATTTTTGGGTCTTATCAATTTTTCCAGAGAATTTATTGAAAATTTTGCATGTCTGGCTAAACCATTGTATGATTTACTCAGAGATGTTGAGGATGATTTTGCCCCCATCAATGTGGAAGGAGCAGCCTTACAGGCTTTTGAGGGATTGAAACGTGCCCTCGCTACAGCTACTGCACTGGTTAGCCCTGATCCTTCCCAGCCTTTTTACATTCAGACTTACACTGGAGATGTCTCTATTTCCTCTGTACTCCTACAAAAATGGCCCAAAGAAAGTCCAGAATTGTCTAGTCAGTTATTCGCCCTAGGATATTACTCTAGATTGCTTACCCCCGTGGAGAAAGGATTTACTCCGTGCATGAAGCACCTACTGGGCGTGCACTGGACTATGAATCAGGTGAAACATATAGTGGGATTTGCTCCTCTAATTCTACAAACCCCACATTTTACTTTAAAAACTCTGTTGAAAGGGAAAGCTTCAGGTATCAATTCACAGAGAATGGCCCAATGGATCATTGATTTTGAGACTAGAGACTTACAAGTCGAAGTGGGTGAGAAATATCACTTAGCCCAGATGATGCAATATGCAGGAAAGAGTCACGATTGTCAAACTGAACAAGCTAACGTCACTCCCTCCCCTTTTAGAGCAGACTTTCAGGAGGGTATCCCTTGTGCTTATATTGACGGAGCTCGATACTGGCACGAAGGACAATATGTCACAGGCTTCGCTGTATGGTTTCCAAATAAGTCACTGTTGCTGCAGTATAAACTCCCCGGTCATTTTTCTGCCCAAAGAGCTGAATTGGAAGCAGCCCTACAAGTTATTCTTCTGTGTACGGAGCCAATGAATATCGTCAGCGACAGCGCATATGTTGTTTCATCCCTCACTCTGTATCTCAATGTATGGGCCCTGAGGGGGATGGTAGACTCACAGAATAAGCCCTTACAACATGCAGATATTCTCACACAAATTGAACAGCGGGGCAAAGAATTCCCAAATTTATGGTCCTTCTGTAAAATCAAAGGGCACCAGAGGTTAACACCTGACCCCCATATCCTTGGCAACGCATATGTAGATCACGCAGCCAGAGAGGCTGCTCTTATGGGAATAGATAAATATCCCCAAGAAGTGTCCTGCGTCGCTGAAGTTGTTAAAAAGTCCCCAGAGCCCCCCCTTGCTTTCTCTCCACTACAAGATCTTGTGAAGGCACAAGAGAAGGATGGTGACTCCTCCTTGTTTAACTCCCTGGAGTCCATACCAATAGAGGGGGAAAGCCTGTACTACAAAAGGGTTAATGACAGGCTAGTGCCTTATATCCCCACAACAATGATTAAACCTTTGCTCAAATTTAACCATTCAGTTTTTGCTCATCCAGGCCCTGAGGCTCTATTACAGCTTGTTCAACGAAAAATGTGGCATCCCCAATTAAGAGCTTTGTGTCAAGAGATACATGATGAATGCCTCATTTGTTTACAGAATAATCCTAAAGGTAAAGGCAAGCCCCATCTCCACAGAATACAAGTAGCGGAGGGACCCTGGCAGTCCACACAAATTGATTTCATTGGTCCTTTTCCCCCTGCTAAAGGAGGCTTCCGATATGCCCTAGTTTTGGTGGACGTTTTCTCAAAATGGGTAGAGGCACTCCCAGCCACTAACAATACCGCTCTTACCACTGCCAAACTTTTGTGGAAAAATGTGTTTTCACATTGGGGTTTCCCTAAAATAATTGAAAGTGACAATGGCCCTCATTTTGTAGGTCAGGTAATGAAGCACCTCTGTGCTCTGCTGGGGATCCAGCAGCGGTTTCATGTCCCCTATCATCCACAATCTGCAGGGATGGTAGAACGCATGAACAGGACCCTGAAGTCTAAATTGTCTAAAATGATCCAAGAAAAAGGTAATGATTGGGTTAATCACTTACCAGCTATTCTGTTAGCCATCCGTGCTGTGGCATCCAAATCCACCGGTATTTCTCCATTCGAATTAATGACAGGGAGACAGATGCCGGTTCAGTTGCCAAGTGACATTGTACTTCCCAGCCCGCAACAAGCCGTAGTACAGAGGGATCAGTGGTTACAGCAGGTGCAGGAGCACGTTACACATCTTCAACAGTACGCTGCTTTCCAAATGGCAAAGAATTGTGCAGACCCTACTGACAAATCCTATGAGTCTAAATTTGTTATAGGAGCTCAGGTCATGGTGAAAAATTTCAGGAAGACAGGACCCTGGGAGGCTAACTGGGAGGGTCCCTTTGTTGTCACTCAGATCATAGGTCCTACAGTTTTGGGAGTAAGGAGAATTAGCAAACCAAGGGACAAGGGTGTCAAAATTGTTCACATTGATCAATGTAAGCTTCTTAAGAATTCTACAAATGCTATTGGTAAGAACTGATGCTTCGCTTTTTTTTTTTTTTTTTCCACAGATCCTTGACGGGACTCGGCAGCCATGAATCCACCAGAGTACCTGGAGCTCCAGGACACGGCGTCTCACACTATACAGATGGACTCTGATAGTGTGAGAGGGGGAGAAGATCAGAAAGATCCAGAAGCCAAAGAATGAGAAGAAAAAGACAAGACCAATAGACTTAACTACTTTTTTGGGGGACTAATATTTGAATTATTTTTTTTATCATGTGTTTGTGCTATTTTTAGGGACTCTTTGCCTTACATACACGTACGTGCATAAAGTGCTGAATTACCTCACTATTCTTACTTTCAATAACTCACTCATGAATATTACAGCACTGTATGTTGTACTCTGGATAGAGTACAAGAGGGGGACTTGTAAGAGAATGGTCAGCCATGACAAACTCAGCGGCCATGATGAATCAGGAAGCCATCTTGTGAAAAGTTAGAACTCTGGCTTCAACTTATAAGCAGGATTAATAAAATGTATTTCGTGAAGATAGTAAGAAATTAGATCATGTCTAGTGGCGCTCATGTAGGATCCAGGGTCGAGAAGGTCAAATAAATTTATGGTCAATGTGTGTAGGAGATAACTGTTGTTAGGGAAACAAGAACCATTAGAATGTCAAAGGCCTAAATTTATGGATATAAACTGGAGGAAGAGAGAATTAAGTGTCAAATGGTAGGAATTTATGGATAGGTCAGTGACTTTTATGTGTGTTTATGGAGTGTGTAGAAGAAACAATTAATGTGAAAAAATATCAATTAATGTTGTCAATTAATGTCGTCATACTATGCATATTCTTGTAGATCATATGTACGCCCCAATGCGGCAAAAGGTAGGGCCCTAAGATTCCTTTGTTCTACGAGGTATAAAAAGCCACCTGTATCGTAGTCCGGGCCATTTTGCCATTTGCCATCCTGTTATATCGCTGTTACATCCCTGCGAATCTTTGTTCGTCTACATTCCTGTTCTACGCCTATATACTTCAACTCGCTGACTATCTGTATCTGTCCTGCCGTGAATCTCTGAATAAACCTTCAACCTCAGCTTTAAGAGAAGATTGTCTGCATCGTCTTTCGGTTCCTCCAGCTCTCAGTAAGGACTTGTCTTACAACCACCAATCGGAGCCTCTGCTCAGAAACCATTTTTAGCACATTCACAACAGTGGGAGCTGTGTTATGAATGTGCTAGAGATGGTTTCTGAGCAGAGGCTCCCTCTGGTGGTTACAGACAGTGCTGAACCTTTCAGCGAGGAGTGGCATTCTGGAATCACGGACTGGTCTGATATAAGGGCGGTTCCCTCCCATGATGGTTGCCGGTGATCAATTGTTCTTGTCTCAATTGTGGTTCCTGGTTCATTTGGAAGTTTGCTGGAGTCCTGTCTGCATCTCCTGCTTTCAGATAAGATATTTTTTGCTTTTCTTTTTGTGCTTGCTTTTTGCATTGTTTTCTGCACTTTTGTGGAGGTCAGCCAGGTCCCCTCCTGGGGCCTGAGCTCCTCACAGTTTTTCTGCAGCCACTGTTATTTGCTCATTTGCTTTTTCCTGTTATTTCAGTGGCTGCTGCTTGGTTTTTGTTCACACTGAGATCTGATTTAGTGGGTGGCGAGATCGTGTGATCTCAGTATTTTTGTAATCAGAATTGTTGGATTTTTGATTCATGTCATTCTATATCAATTAAGGAATCTGCGTCTCGGACCTTCTAGGGGCATCAAAACACAACACCAGACCCCAATCAGAGGGTAATAAAACTCTCTCCTTATCTATGATCTGTTCCAATATTTATGTTCATTCCTCTGCCATAATGACAGTTCTGCTTCACGTCACTTGTCTTACCTATTGCACTATTCCTGTGTCCTCTTGTGTATATATATATATGTGATTCTTCAGTTTTTGTTTTAGTCTTTGCCTGATGAAGAGACCGGAGTAGTCTCGAAAGCTTGCAATTTGTTACCATCTTTTCAGTTAGCCATTAAAAGGTATCAACCACTGAGGATTCTCAAGTCTAAATATTTTTACATTGTAGTAAGCATCTGTCAGATCTATTACTGCCATGCAGCAGCCTGGATCAAGTAGCCTTACTGCTGACTTTAGAGTTTCCATCTTGAACCTCTCCACCCGAATATAACGATTCAATGCTTTTAAATTGAATATTGTCCTGAGCGAGCCGTCCAGCTTTGGCATGAGGAACAAGGTGCTGTAGAATCCTTTCCCTATTTCTTGGTGTGGCACTTTTATCAGTACTTCCTTCTGCATGAGGAGATAAACCTCTCTTTCTAGTGTGGCTTGATTTTGCTTGGCCACATGAGTCACTATCATTCATTGTGGTGGGGGGCTGAAGAAATTTAGCCGCAGGCCTTCCGATAATAGGTTGGTTATCCACTGTGAGGCTGGCAATGCTGCCCACTGGTGGACAAAAAAAAAATCGAAGTCTTCCCCCCAGGAGTAGTCTCGAAAGCTTGCAATTTGTTACCATCTTTTCAGTTAGCCATTAAAAGGTATCAACCACTGAGGACTCTCAAGTCTAAATATTTTTGGATTTTTGTAGGGTTTTCTGGGTTGCAGAAAGTAATCTCTCCTGTCCTATCCTATTTAGTCAGCTTGTGGCCCCAGCGTTTGCTCAGTCTATTTTCTGCCTATGTTTGTATTTTCATCTTGTCTAACCAACATTATATGTTTGGGGGCTTCCTATTTTCTTTGGGGATCTGCTCCGGGGCAGATAGCTTTCATCTTTCTGCCTTTAGGTGTAGTTATCTCTCAGGCTGTGACGAGGCGTCTAGGATCAACGTAGGAACGCTCCACGGCTACCTCTAGTTGTGTCGTTAGTTTAGGAATCTGCAACCCATCAGTTACCAACATCTCAGGTGTTCGGCTGCCCTGCTGTTGTTCCTGTCCTCCTCAGCTACCGAAACATAACAGTACTGTCATGCATCTGGGTTCAAACCCTTGAGCCTGTACTTTCTAGTCGGCTTCACTGTTCAAAGCAGAGTGGGTGTTTAGTTTCCTTTATCCTTGCTTTGGTCTTTTCACCTTTCGGGTGCAGTTTTATATACTTTTCCCCTGCTGGTATTTCCTGCTGGTGATAGTCTCATTTGGATGTTCATCCATACTACTGTAGATTAAGCCAGTCAGTGAAAAAACAGCTAGTGTTTTTCTCTGCTGATTATGTTCTTTACCCTGCACCTATCTTCTGTTTCTTTTTAGGAAGTAGGCGGCATATTTTCTAACTCTGGGATCTCGTTCTATTTGAGCACACTTTCCCTTCTGTAAGTAATTTACATTCTTCACTGCCCTCCGGTTCTCTAGGAGCAACGTGAAGCACACAACGGCCTTTCAGACAGCATAGGCCCTAGTTGCCATCGACTAGTCTATTGTTAGCGCTATTCCAGGCAAGTAGGAACAGTAGGGGCTGCGGGGTCAGGATCTGTAGACTGTACAGGAACTGACAGTTTTAGTGTTACCTATTTTTCCGAGTGAGTTTCTACACTATCATAACAGGTAGTGTCTTCCGGATACAATATACAGTTCTCTTCTCTGCCCCAAGACCATTTTTTCGAGTCTCGCCCTCAAAAGACTCCTCCTTTGTCCCAGGTTTCTTCAAGGAGATGATTGCTAGCGCAACAGAGGCTAGTACCCACACAAGCTTCGTTCCGTCTCTCATATGTGGATGGGCTGAAGATGGGAATGAGAATGACGAGAGGGAAGAGAAGATATAGAGTCATCATCATGGTGGAGACAGTGAAGTGTTGGCTGTAGGGAGCCTGGCACATATGACCAACTTTATGTACTTCCTTTCCTGTGAACCTCGCATTTTGGCCAAAAAAAAAAAAGTACTGGTTATTCACCCTGATAGACCCACGCACCAAGGAGAACCTTGCACTGCTCCTTCCGGAGCTGGAGAGGTCTACTAAAATGGTGCTATACCAGAAGACCATTGTGGAAATCGTGTTGAAAGAATTCCTATCAGACAACACTAGCGGCAGGGGGGAAGCTTCCATGCCCAACCAAGGAGGAAAGGCCAGGGAGACACACAGCAGAGGCAAGGGTGCACTGTCAAAGGCCTGGGCCAATTTCATGACACCTTCCTGGCCCTAATGACCGGGTATTTTTGACAAGGAGGGAAAAGTTTTTAAAGATGGCCAAGCAATACCTGGCCGACAAATTAGCATACTCTAATTCCTGTGTGACCTTCAGCTATTGGGTGACGGGTTTATAAGCTGGACACCTGGCATGAGCTGTCCCTCTATGACTTGATGGTGTTGTGCCGCCCTGCTGCTAGCGTCTTGTCTGAGCGAGTTTTCAGTGCCGCCAGGGGAGTCATAACAGAAAATGCTGACAGGCTCACTCTGATAAAAAAGAACAAAGCCTGGATTAGCCTCGACTTTTCCACATCACCAGATGACAGCAGATTAAAAATGTTTTAAATCTTCAATATTTGAATGAGACCCTCCAGTTGTTGCCTTCAAAATTTTGCGTTCCTGTGCGGTCGCCGCGCACCTCTAAACACCGCATGCGGACGCATCCGCATGCAGTCATGGCCAAAAGTTTTGAGAATGACACAAATATTAATTTTTACAAAGTCTACTGCTTCACTTTTCTAATGGCAATTTGCATATACTCCAGAATGTTATAAAGAGTGATCAGCTTAACAGCAATTACTTGCAAAGTCAATATTTGGCTAGAAAATGAACTTTATCCCCCAAAACACATTTCAACATCATTGCAGCTCTGCCTTAAAAGGACCAGCTAACCTCTTTTCAGTGATTGCTCCATTAACACAGGTGTGGGTGTTGATGAGGACTTGGCTGGAGATCAATCTGTCATGATTAAGTAAGAATGACACCACTGGACACTTTAAAAGGAGGCTGGTGCTTGGCATCATTGTTTCTCTTGTGTTAACCATGGTTATCTCTAAAGAAACACGTGCAGTCATCATTGCAATGCACAAAAATGGCCTAACAGGGAAGAGTATCGCAGCTAGAAAGATTGCACCTCAGTCAACAATCTATCTCATCATCAAGAACTTCAAGGAGAGAGGTTCCATTGTTGCCAAAAAGGCTTCAGGGCGCCCAAGAAAGACCAGCAAGCGCCAGGACCGTCTCTTAAAAGTGTTTCAACTGTGGGATCGGGCTACCAGCAGTGCAGAGCTTGCTCAGGAATGGCAGCAGGCAGGTGTGAGTGCATCTGCTCGCACTGTGAGGCGGAGACTCTTGGAGCAAGGCCTGGTCTCAAGGAGGGCAGCAAAGAAGCCACTTCTCTCCAGAAAAAACATCATGGACAGACTGATATTCTGCAAAAGGTACAGGCAGTGGACTGCTGAGGACTGGGGTAAAGTTATTTTCTCTGATGAATCCCTTTTGTGAATGTGTTAGAAATGAGTTCTGAGCAGAAGCTCCCTCTGGTGGTTGCAGACAGTGCTGAACCATTTAGTGAAGATTGGCAATCAGGAGTTACAGACTGGTCCTATATAAGGGAGGTTCCCTCCCATCAGGGTTGCCGGTGATCAATTGTTCTTGTCTCAACTGTGGTTCCTGGTTCACTTGGAAGCTTGCTGGGTCTTGCCTCTTCTCCTTCTCTCAGATAAGAAATTTTCTGTTTTATTTTTGTGCTTGCTTTTTGCATTGTTTCCTGCACTTTTGTGGAGGTCAGTCAGGTCCCCTCCGGGGGCTTGTGCTCCTCTCAGTTTAGTTCAGCCACTTTGTTTGTTCATTTGCCTTTTCCAGTTTTTTTCAGTGGCTGCGGCTTGGTTTTGTTACACCAGAGAACTAATTTAGGTGGTAGAGGTCGTGTGATCTCAAGTGTTTTTGCAATTAGTAGAGTTGGTATTTTTTAGGGTTTTTTGGGATTGCAGTAAGTGTCCTTCCTATCCTTTTCTGTCTAGGAAGATTGGGCCCCAACGTTTGCTCATACTATTTTCTGTGTCTGTATTTCCTCTTGTCTAACCGCCATTACATGTTTGGGGGCTTCCTATGTTCTTTGGGGATCTGCTCCGGGGCAGATAGCTTTCCTTTTCTATTTTTAGGTGTAGTTAACCTCTCAGGCTGTGACAAGGCGTCTAGGACCAACGTAGGTACGCTCCACGGCTGCCTTTAGTTGTGGTGGTTAGTCAGGGTACTGCAATCCAGTAGATCTCAACCTCTCTGGTGTATTGCCGTTTTTGCTTGCTCTCCTCAGCTACCAAATCATAACAAATCCCCTTTTCGATTGTTTGGGACATCAGGAAAACGCCTCATTCGGAGAAGACAAGGTGAGCGCTACTGTGTAGCCCTGGTATGTAAGGCACACATTATCCTGGAGTCTGCACAGAAAGGTAACAGTTAAAGCTCACATCATCCATTCACACTTTAGACACACCCTCAGGGTATATAAGCTAGTGACATGCAGCAGAGGAGGGGAGTAGTGAGGAGTCTTCCAGGAAGTGAAGTGAAAGACAGCCACTCAGTTGGTTCCTGTCAGCAGTTCATAAAGTGGAGGCTAGTAAGGGTGAGCCAGTTCATCTTAGCCTAGTCAGAGCTGTTCCTTAACCCGAAGACAGAGACAGCTTTGAAGAAAGGAAAGTTTGCAGCAGAAACTTCAGTCGCCTGTCCAAGGACAGTGAAGTTCAGTTGATGTGTTCCTGAACTAGGAGAATACTGAGAATCTGTCAGCGAGCTCCAAGGAAGAAGCAAGAAAGGATTGACTTGTACTACCTTAGGAAGTGTGCAGTGCCTGTGTTGAGACTGGAAAGCAGGGCGAAGGGCACAGTGGAGAGGACGGAGCAGTGCCTTAGGTAGTGAATTGCCTACACTAATTATCCGGTCACTGGGGACCGAGGAGTTGCTATTGATTCACTCATAGTAACGGAATAACCAGAGTCTTACTGGACCTTAGGTCGCAGAAAGCAGCCCTTGAAGTGTCGGTACGTAATCGGGGTCAGGAGGAACAAGGACTTTTAGCTAGGCCTAGCATAGAAGGACTCTGTTCTCACCACATAGAAGGCTCCACCACAATACTGACCGGGCAATACAGCTATGGAGTTAGCTGGAGTATTTGGAGTTAACTTGGCTCCATGCTAGTTGGACTCATCATATTGAAAGTTAAGGAGGCCTCTAACCTGCTCTGCTGTTACCTGGACGTGCAGTCTCCACCCCGACCAGCTCCCCGGGACCTGCCTAAACATCTGACAAGTAAAAGGTATGGAAAGACGCTGGATGGTGTGAGACTGATTCATTTATCTGCACCCTACATCGTTAATACCATAGACTTTGAGGGACCAGTCCCACCTGTGGGGGACCCGTCATCTAGCTGCCACAACATCCCCTCAGAGATCTACAGCAGCGCTGGTCTTAGTGACTAGAAAACTACAGGTGGCGTCACGAACTGTTATCTACCAATCCCCTGTAAATAATCCCCCCCATATACGCCTGACCGCCAGGGCCACGGACCGAGCCACCGCTGCCAGTGACACAAATCCCATAGACTTCCATGGGCTCGGCTCCGAGTACCCCATTGCCCTGGTAACCCACAATTGTGGTGCGGGTCACACAACTTTGGCGTCACGAACAGGATACGAAACTTGCAGCATTGCGAGCCCTATGTGCCTGTGGAGTGTTTTGGTGAAAAAGACTGTCTGTGCTTTTGGCGCCAAATACCGCCATATTTGCCGCCATATTCGCGCCCTGAGGCGCTGGAGAAGAAGGTGGGCGTACCTGAAAGGCGCGCAGAGTCTCGGACACGCCCCCGGCTCTGACTCAGCGGCAGGTCCTGCGACAGGAAGTGAACGCTCTGACATCAGAGCGCCTGCGACGAAGGTCCTGTCCCCATCGCTGTGCTTGTGGAGCGGCAGCTTCTGGAAACGGTAGGCCCTGATTAACCAAGGGGCACTAATATGTCGCAACAACCGGCCGACAGTGCGGCCCCAGCCGGAGGCCCCGACCCCGCGCCGCGTGGCATTGTAGCGCCGGATGGGGGCGCAGGCCCAGCACCCGGCCCGGTAGTCCCGCTCATGCCACTAACGCTCCCATATATGCCTGGGGCAAAATGGCTTCCCCAGTACAGCGGCGAGCCAGGCACTTTAGCAGGATTCAAACGGAAGATATGCAGTGTCCTGGAAATGTACTCTATGTCTGAGAGGCAAAAAGCTGCAGTATTAATAGGGCAGCTAACTGGCGCTGCTGAGAGAGAAGTGGAGACTTGGGCTACCACGGACCAGGAGTTAGTGCCTGCGATCCTCTTAAAGTTACAGGCCATTTTTGAAGATCGCACCGAAACAGATCTCCGGATGGCATTCTATAACTGTTCACAGCAACCAAGTGACAGCATAAGGGACTATGCCTGCCGACTACAAGGGGCCCTGCGAGCCCTCAAGCAGGTTAATACCATAAGTGTCATTGATGAAAATAAGATGCTGAAAGAACAATTTGTGCAAGGACTGAGGTCCCAAGCGGAACGCAGAACTGTAAATTGGTGGTCTTTAGATCATCCAGATGCCACCTTTGATGCCCTAAAGGACATGGCAATAAAAGGACTGCGACCCCTGGGCAAACCTGAAGTGGCAACCCAACATCACCAGGGTGAAATCACTCTGGAACCGGCAGTACCCACCTTTTCCCCGCTAGCGGCAGAAGCCACAACGCAGGTGACGCCTCCTAGTGAACTGGACTGTCTGCGCTCGGAGGTGCGCCAGTTGACTAAAAATCTGGCTGCTGTGATGAGTGCCCTGCAGCTGCGGAAAGAGGAAGAAGGAAAGATCTTATTAGCAGACTGCCCGGAGGATGTCCCATGGATGAACCGGAGGAGAAGGAGGACGTCGCCCCACCGGAGGAGGACAACGCCACCCCCAGGAGCAACCCCTGACCAGCACCCTCCTCGCCGGGAGATCATCTGTTACCGCTGCAACCGGAAAGGTCATATGTCGACACAGTGTCCTTTAAACGGGCAGAACCTGGGTCCGAGGGCCAACACCCAGGTGGAGACTCGTCAGGCCCCTTAGATTGGAACCGCAGGTTCGTGGGTGGACGACCCTACCTGTCCATCATTCTGGATGGGATTGCAGTTCTGGCGTTGCTAGATACTGGGTCTCAGGTGACCATAATACCTGATGCCCTATATACAAAGTTCTGGTCTATGGATAGTCTTCAACCCCCGAGCCCTGACTTTACCGTGTATGCTTCTAATGGTCTCCCTGTGGAAGTACTCAGGACCAAAAGTGTGGATGTGAAAGTGGGCAGAGAGGAGTTGAAAGACCAGGGGCTTCTAGTAGTAAAGACTGTAAATGAAGAGAACGGTTTAAATATAATTTTGGGTACTAACATTATCAGTAACTGTCTGGGAGAAGTTGTGTTTCTACTCCAACAGCTCGCTGAGATCGCCCGACCAAGGCAGAAGGGAGTGATCCAGAGAGAGATCCGGGCCCTGATGTGTCAGCAGCAAGCGAAGCTTACAGACGGCGAAATTGGTAATGTACGGGTCACCGACTCGAATCCTATTGTGATACCCCCAATGAGTGAAATGATAATATGGTGTAGGGCAGCCATAGGTCTGAGAGGACAAAACTACCAAGCAGTAGTAGAGCCCCATTGCTCAGAACATAGACCCACACTCATGACAGCGAGAGGGTAGTGGAAGTGATAAATGGGAGAGTACCGTACGGCTTCTCAACTGGGAGATGATGAAGTAAATTTACCCCTTTATGCAACAGTTGCTAAATTACATGCCGTCGATAATAATTCTATTCTCCCGACTGAGTCCTTAGACTCCCGCCAACTAGCGGAGGATAATGACCCGGCAACTCAGGTGGCGGATTGGTGTCAGCAACTCCATGTCGGGACAGACACCACTCCCGCCCACCAGAAACAAGGGGTATTACGGGTGGTACAAGAGTACGCACAAGTGTTTAGTAAACACCCCCTCGACTTTGGGGCCATTAAGGGAGTACAGCATCATATCCCTACAGGTGGTCATCCTCTCATCAAAGAGCGGTACAGGCCTATACCTCCAGCCCATTATCAGAAAGCTAAGGAAATGTTACATGATATGAAGGAAGCCGGGGTGATAAGGGATAGTTGTAGCCCCTGGGCAGCACCTCTAGTTCTGGTTAAAAAGAAAGATGGTAGTATGAGAATGTGTGTGGATTACAGGCAAGTGAATCGCATAACACATAAAGATGCTTACCCATTACCACGAATTGAGGAGTCCTTAGCTGCTCTGAAAACGGCTAACTACTTTTCTACCCTTGATCTGACTAGTGGGTACTGGCAAGTGGCTGTGGCTGAGGAGGATCGTGAGAAAACGGCTTTCACCACCCCAATGGGGCTCTGTGAGTTCGACAGAATGCCGTTTGGGCTCAGCAGTGCCCCGGGAACATTTCAGAGAGTGATGGAGAACTGCCTGGGACATCTCAATTTTGAAACCGTGCTGCTATACCTAGATGACGTCATTGTGTACTCCAATACATATGAAGATCATCTGAAGCACCTGGCAGAAGTATTCGAATCCCTGTCCAGGTACGGGATGAAGTTGAAACCCTCAAAATGCCATCTACTCAAACAGAAGGTACAATACTTGGGGCACATCGTCAGTTCAGAGGGAGTAGCGCCGGACCCAGAGAAAGTCACCGCCATCCAGAAATGGCCGGAGCCGAAGAACCTCAAGGAAGTGCGACAGTTCCTGGGACTAACGGGTTACTACAGGAGGTTCGTGAAAGATTACACGAAGAAGGCAGCGCCTCTACAGGACCTCCTAGTAGGACAATCCCTAAAGAGCAGAAACCCTCCCTTTAATTGGGGTAAGGAACAGGCTGAAGCATTCCAAAAGATGAAAGAGATCCTTACAGGTGATGAAATCTTGACCTATCCTGATTACAGCCAACCGTTCCTGCTGTACACCGATGCCAGTAATGAAGGTTTGGGAGCAGTTCTCAGTCAGAAGCAGAATGGCCAAGAAAAAGTCATCGCTTACGCCAGCAGAAAACTCAGGCCAACTGAGAGGAATCCGGAAAATTATAGCAGCTTCAAGCTGGAGTTTCTGGCGCTGGTCTGGGCCATTACTGAAAGATTTAAGCACTACCTTGCCTCCAACAAGTTCACGGCGTACACAGACAACAACCCGTTAACGCACCTGGAAACAGCCAAGCTGGGAGCCATGGAGCAGCGTTGGATGGCTCGGTTGTCAAATTACCAGTTTACCATCAAGTACCGGGCAGGCCGTAAGAATGCTAACGCCGACGCATTGTCCCGAATGCCACATGAATCTGACACGGAAGAAGAATCGGACGACCTGGAAGAAATTGAGCTACCTGCGTTCCATCGAAATGGGATAATCCATGAGCAGCGTGTCTACAGAAAGCAGTATAGCGCAACATTAAATCCCTTACCCCATCACAGCTGGAAAGAGACTCAGGACAGCGATCCAGTGGTCAGCCGTATCAAGGAGTTGTTAAGACAGGAAGGTTCCTCCTTGGAAAAAGATGCACCTATGTCAGCAAAGCTCCTGTGGAATGAGAGAAGCCGGTTGTTCCTATACCGTGAGAAGTTGTGCAGGAGATACGTCAACCCCAGAACCCATGAGATGGTATGGCAGATAGTGGTCCCCAAGGCAGACGTCCAAATGGTGTTGGAAGCGTACCACGATCAAGCAGGACACTTTGGCTGGAGAAAGCTGGAGACTCTGTTGAGGTGCCGGTTCTACTGGGTAGGAATGCGCAGCTCCATCGAGAGGTGGTGTCGGAACTGTGGACCCTGTGGTCTCAGACGAAAGGACTACGGTAGTCAGAAGGCACCCCTGCAGCCTATCCGGACGACTCGTCCCTTGGAGATCGTGGCCTTGGACCACGTCAAATTGTCGCCAAGCAGGTCTGGATACTCATATGCCCTGACCATGGTGGATCATTATTCGAGATTTTTGGTGGTCATCCCCGTCAAGGATCAGACAGCAGTGACGGCAGCAAGGACCTTCCAAGCAAGCTTCTGCAGACCACATGGGTATCCAGAGCAGGTACTGACTGATCAAGGCCCTGCTTTTGAAGCGGATCTGTTTAAGGAATTTTGTCACTTGTATGGGTGTAAGAAAATTAGAACGACGCCATACCACCCCCAAACCAACGGCCTTTGCGAGAAAATGAACCACATTGTCGTTGACTTGCTAAAATCCATACCGCTGGAAGAAAGAAATCGGTGGCCAGAATAGTTACCTGACCTGGTTGACTTGTACAACCACATACCAGTGAGTTCTACCAACTGCACACCAGCTTACCTTATGAGAGCAAGGCCTGGAAGACTGCCAATGGACTTGGAACTTGGTGTGGTGGAACCCGAGGCAGATGACACCGTTGGAAATTGGGATACAAATCGGCAAGAGCAATACAGAAGAGTGCAAGCCTGCGTAGAAGAAAGTCTTAATAAAGCTCGGGAAAAGCAGGAGAATATTTACAACAAGAATGCTCCCGCTAAGCCTTTGATGCCTGGAGAAATGGTGTTAAAAAGGAAAAGGAAGATGCACAAGTTGGACAACCAGTGGGAACAAGAACCATATGTCGTACAGGATTCCAAATTTGATAACAGAAAAGTCTGTATCATCAGTAAGGATGGAGGAAGAACGACCGCCACTGTGTCTAGGGACCATTTAAAATTGTGTCCAGAGCCATTAAAGCTTCGTGAAGAGAACCCTGTCGTCAATCGAGAAGAAAGTGAAGAGGAGGTCATACACACGGATCTGGGAGATTTACCTGCGGATTGGCCCAGACTGGGAGATGCGGTAATCATTCCTGTGTTGCAGTTTTATCAGCCACAAGAGGAAACTCCACCTCCAGTCATGCCCATTGTGCCAACAGAACCAGTTCTAGAGGTACCTATTTTAGCAGAACCCCAGCCTGCAGAACCTCAAGAAGTAGAATCACCGGAAGCAGCGCCCCATGCTATGGGATCCCCTGGTGAAGCTGACTCACACCGCCCAGCCCTCAGTATGCTTGCCAGATCCATAGAAAGATTGAGGCAGTATTATAGTTTGTCGTTACGCAGAACAGATAGATCAGAGACCATTATACCTGATGCTACTCCACGTAGATCGGAACAAACAACGAAAGGGAAGCTACCTATTCGTTATCAACAGTAGTCCTAACAAACTAGTTTATTATGACTCAGAAAAGGGTTATTATCTATGATCAATTGTATAAAGTTGTATAAAGAAGTTTATTGCACTTGAAGGAATTTAGAGTATTGTGATAGAATGTGAATTACTTGAAAATGTCTTATAATGGACTGCGTGGCTGAGGACTGAGCCAGCCCAAAAACTGTATCCTGTAAATAGTTGCACTTTGTGCCTTGTCTTGGTTTCACACGAAGCCTTGACTTACCTCTGAACATAAAACCCGTGTGGTGTGGCACTGAGCGAGGTCTGCAGTCAAAAGTCCTGCAGCCCACCCAGGACCCACGTTGAAGGTTTGGTGCGGGTCCTTCACAAGAATACTATGTGTATTTATTGAATGTCTTGATGATTTGATACTTTTGTATTTTACTGTCCATTGTATACAATGCAACGTTTTAAGAATTTCGTACCTCCCTGCTGGGAAGAGTTTCATGTTATTGTTTAAATGCAAAACAAAATTCTTTCTTTGTCTATTTCACAGCCCGGGAGTGCTGTATTTTACCAAGGGGGGATGTGTAGCCCTGGTATGTAAGGCACACATTATCCTGGAGTCTGCACAGAAAGGTAACAGTTAAAGCTCACATCATCCATTCACACTTTAGACACACCCTCAGGGTATATAAGCTAGTGACATGCAGCAGAGGAGGGGAGTAGTGAGGAGTCTTCCAGGAAGTGAAGTGAAAGACAGCCACTCAGTTGGTTCCTGTCAGCAGTTCATAAAGTGGAGGCTAGTAAGGGTGAGCCAGTTCATCTTAGCCTAGTCAGAGCTGTTCCTTAACCGAAGACAGAGACAGCTTTGAAGAAAGGAAAGTTTGCAGCAGAAACTTCAGTCGCCTGTCCCAAGGACAGTGAAGTTCAGTTGATGTGTTCCTGAACTAGGAGAATACTGAGAATCTGTCAGCAAGCTCCAAGGAAGAAGCAAGAAAGGATTGACTTGTACTACCTTAGGAAGTGTGCAGTGCCTGTGTTGAGACTGGAAAGCAGGGCGAAGGGCACAGTGGAGAGGACGGAGCAGTGCCTTAGGTAGTGAATTGCCTACACTAATTATCCGGTCACTGGGGACCGAGGAGTTGCTATTGATTCACTCATAGTAACGGAATAACCAGAGTCTTACTGGACCTTAGGTCGCAGAAAGCAGCCCTTGAAGTGTCGGTACGTAATCGGGGTCAGGAGGAACAAGGACTTTTAGCTAGGCCTAGCATAGAAGGACTCTGTTCTCACCACATAGAAGGCTCCACCACAATACTGACCGGGCAATACAGCTATGGAGTTAGCTGGAGTATTTGGAGTTAACTTGGCTCCATGCTAGTTGGACTCATCATATTGAAAGTTAAGGAGGCCTCTAACCTGCTCTGCTGTTACCTGGACGTGCAGTCTCCACCCCGACCAGCTCCCCGGGACCTGCCTAAACATCTGACAAGTAAAAGGTATGGAAAGACGCTGGATGGTGTGAGACTGATTCATTTATCTGCACCCTACATCGTTAATACCATAGACTTTGAGGGACCAGTCCCACCTGTGGGGGACCCGTCATCTAGCTGCCACAACATCCCCTCAGAGATCTACGCAGCGCTGGTCTTAGTGACTAGAAAACTACAGGTGGTGTCACGAACTGTTATCTACCAATCCCCTGTAAATAATCCCCCCCATCATACGCCTGACCGCCAGGGCCACGGACCGAGCCACCGCTGCCAGTGACACAAATCCCATAGACTTCCATGGGCTCGGCTCCGAGTACCCCATTGCCCTGGTAACCCACAATTGTGGTGCGGGTCACACACTACCACCAGTCTTGTCTCATGCCAACTGTTAAGCATCCTGAAACCATTCATGTGTGGGGTTGCTTCTCAGCCAGGGGAATCGGCTCTCTCACAGTCTTGCCTAAAAACACAGCCATGAATAAAGAATCGTACCAGAATATCCTCCAAGAGCAACTTCTCCCAACCCTCCAAGAGCAGTTTGGCGATCAACAATGCCTTTTCCAGCATGATGGAGCACCTTGCCATAAAGCAAAGGTGATAACTAAATGGCTCAGGGAACAAAACATAGAGATTTTGGGTCCATGGCCTGGAAACTCCCCAGATCTTAATCCCATGAGAACTTGTGGTCAATCATCAAGAGACGGGTGGACAAACAAAAACCTAAAAATTCTGACAAAATGAAAGCATTGATTGTGCAAGAATGGACTGCTATCAGTCAGGATTTGGTCCAGAAGTTGATTGAGAGTATGCCAGGGAGAATTGCAGAGGTCCTGAAGAAGGGTCAACACTGCAAATATTGACTTGCTGCATTAACTCATTCACTGTCAATATAAGCTTTTGTTACTCATATGTTTGCAATTATTATATTTCTGTCTGTGATAAAAACATCTGTCAAACACACATAAAAACCGGAGGGCAGCAGATCATGTGAAAATATAATATTTGTGTCATTCTCAAAACTTTTGGCCATGACTGTACTTCCGTACACGCATGGGTACCCAATGTTAAAGATAGGTACGCAGGGCAACGTAGGATGCTTGCAAAAGTAGGGGAAGCAGAGGTGGAGCTTCAAGGAGGAACAAGGGAGGAAGTACGCAGCACTGCCAAACGCAAGTGTGAAACCAGCCTTAGTGCAGACTTTTTATGAGCATAGGAGTATCACAACTACACTCTTGCTCACAATATTTAAATGAAATACTACAATTAGTGCCTTCAAGGGTCTATCGATGACCCTGCTTGTAATTTTGCCTGGTTTTGCACGGTGTGCAAAGCTTTTATAAGTGTAGTAATGTGTATGAGGCCTCCTTTATGTCTAATACAGGGTGGATCTAAGGCCCTAATTATTGACAGTTCTTGTTTCCTTCATAAATTACACTGAAATTTCCAATTACAACTCTGCTATGCGCACTTTACAAACACAACTCTGCTCCGTGCACTTTACACACACAGCTGTGCTACATACAGTACACAGCTCTGCTACATACACGTTGCACGTGCGGCTCCACTACATGTAAATTGCACGTGTTGCTCGCACAAATTACAGACGCTCCGCACACGTTACACACGCGGCTCCGCACACATTACACGCGCTGCTCTGCTCCGCACACATTACACGCGCGGCTCCGCTCAGCACATTACACGCACGGCTCCGTTCCGCACACATTACACACGGCTCCGCTCCGCACACATTACACACTCGGCTCCGCACACATTACACACGCGGCTCTGCTCCACACACATTACACACGCGGCTCCGCTCTGCACACATTACACACTCGGCTCCGCACACATTACACACGCGGCTCTGCTCCACACACATTACACACGCGGCTCCGCTCCGCACACATTACACACGCGGCTCCGCTCCGCACACATTACACCGCGGCTCCGCTCCGCACACATTACACGCGGCTCCGCTCCGCACACATTACAGACGCGGCTCCGCTCTGCACACATTACACAGCGGCTCCGCTCCGCACACATTACACACGCGGCTCCGCTCCGCACACATTACACACGCGGCTCCGCTCCGCACACCATTAACACGCGGCTCCGCTCCGCACACATTACACGCGGCTCCGCTCCGCACACATTACACGCGGCTCCGCTCCCACACCATTACAGACGCGGCTCCGCTCCGCACACATTACACACGCGGCTCCGCTCCGCACACCTTACACACGCGGCTCCGCTCCGCACACATTACACACGCGGCTCCGCTCCGCACACCTTACACATGCGGCTCCGCTCCGCACACATTACACGCGGCTCCGCTCCTCACACATTACACAGCGCGCTCCGCCCGCACCCAACATTACACACCGGGCTCCGCTCCCGACCATTACCGGCTCCGCTCCGACACATTACACGCGGCTCCGCTCCCACACCATTCAGATGCGTGCTCGCTCCGCACCATTACATCACGCGGCTCCGCTCCGCACACATTACACGCGCGGCTCCGCTCCGCACACATTACACACGCGGCTCCGCTCCGCACACATTACACGCGGCTCCGCTCCGCACACATTACACACGCGGCTCCGCTCCGCACACATTACACACGCTGCTCCGCTCCGCACACATTACACGCGCGGCTCCGCTCCGCACACATTACACACGCGGCTCCGCTCCGCACACATTACACACGCGGCTCCGCTCCGCACACATTACACACGCGGCTCCGCTCCGCACACATTACACACGCGGCTCCGCTCCGCACACATTACACACGCGGCTCCGCTCCATCCTCCTCTATAACACTAGACATCATCCAGCACAGCAGAGTCCTGCAGACACTGAGACACCTGGAGCTCCGCCCTGATCATGTGACTCCTCCCCATGTGACTGATCACATGACGGTGATGTCACACAGGTCCTGTCCGCACACGGCAGTTGGAGGTATGTGTGTGTGTTTATCCAGTATATGTATTGATTGTGTATGTAGATTATATTTGTATTCTGTGTGTGCAGTATATTGTGTACATATATAATCACCGGATTGCAGTTCGTAGTTTGCTATTAGATTTTCAGGTTAGTTTGACCGTGGTTTGGTTTTAACCCCTTCATGACCCAGCCTATTTTGACCTTAAAGACCTTGCCATTTTTTGCAATTCTGACCAGTGTCCCTTTATGAGGTAATAACTCAGGAACGCTTCAACGGATCCTAGCGATTCTGAGATTGTTTTTTCGTGACATATTGGGCTTCATGTTAGTGGTAAATTTAGGTTGATAATTTTTGCGTTTATTTGTGAAAAAAATGGAAATTTGTTGAAAATTTCACAATTTTCAAATTTTGAATTTTTATTCTGTTAAACCAGAGAGATATGTGCCACAAAATAGTTAATAAATAACATTTCCCACATGTCTACTTTACATCAGCACAATTTTGGGAACAACATTTTTTTTTGTTAGGAAGTTATAAGGGTTAAAAGTTGACCAGCGATTTCTCATTTTTACAACAAAATTTACAAAGCCATTTTTTTAGGGACCACCTCACATTTGAAGTCACTTTGAGGGGTCTATATGGCAGAAAATACCCAAAGGTGACACCATTATAAAAACTGCACCCCTCAAGCTACTCAAAACACATTCAAGAAGATTATTAACCCTTCAGGTGCTTCACAGGAACTAAAGCAACGTGGAAGGAAAAAATGGACATTTTAATTTTTCCAACAAAAATTTTCTTTTAGCCTCAGTTTTTTCATTTTTGCATGGCAACAGGATAAAATGGATCGTAAAATTTGTTGGGCAATTTCTCCTGAGTACACAGATACCTCATATGTGTCATAAACCACTGTTTGGGCGCACGGCAGTGCTCAGAAGGGAAGGAGCGCCATTTGACTTTTTGAATGGAAAATATGCTGGAATATTTAGCGATTGCCATGTCACATTTGGAGAGTCCCTGTGTGCCTAAACATTGGAGCTCCCCCACAAGTGACCCCATATTGTAAACTAGACCCCCCAAGGAACATATCCAGATGTGTGGTGAGCCTCTGAACCCCCAGGTGCTTTACAGAAGTTTATAATGCAGAGCCGTAAAAATAAAAAATCATTTTTTTCCTCAAAAACTGATTATTTTAACCCGCAATTTTTTATTTTTACAAGGGTAACAGGAGAAATTGGACCCCAAAAGTTGTTGTACAGTTTGTCCTGAGTACACTGGTACCCCATATGTGGGGGGTAACCACTGTTCGGGCACACGTTGGGGCTCGGAAGGGAAGTAGTGACATTTTGAAATGCTGACTTTGATGGAATGGTCTGCAGCTATCATGTTACTTTTGCAGAGCCCCTGATGTGCCTAAACAATAGAAACCCCCCACAAGTGACCCCATTTTGGAAACTAGACACCGCACGGAACTTATCTAGATGTGCGGTGAGCACTTTTTACCACCAAGGGCTACACAGAAGTTTATAACGCCCGGGCATGAAAATAAAAAAATATTTTTTCCACAAACATGATCTTTTAGTCCCCAATTTTTTTATTTTCCGAAGGGTAACAGGAGAAATTAGACCCCAAAAGTTGTTGTCCAATTTGTCCTGAGTACGCTGGTACCCCATATGTGGGGGGAACCACTGTTGGGCACACGTCGGGGCTCGGAAGGGAAGTAGTGACGTTTTGAAATGCCGACTTGATGGAATGGTCTGCGGGCGTCATGTTACGTTTGCAGAGCCCCTGATGTGCCTAAACTGTGGAAACCCCCCCAAGTGACCCCATTTTTGAAACTAGACCACCCAAGGAACTTATCTAGATGTGTAGTGAGCACTTTGAGCCCCCAAGTGCTTCACAGAAGTTTATAACCCAGAGCCATGAAAATAAAAAATCACGGCAGGGCTTAGAAGGAAGTAGTGACGTTTGAAATGCCGAATTGATAGATTGGTCTTTACGGCATGTGACGCGATGTGCCTGCAAATGGGGGTGAATGGCAGCGTTAACGGACTGCCATAACGCAATATGAACACAGCCTTATAATCATAACCCTAATAAAAAGATAAAAAAAAAAATATATATATATTTTTAATTTTATTTGTCCCTACCTATGGGGTGACAAAGGGGCGTTTATTTACTTTTTTTTTTATTTTGATCACTGTGAGAGTTTATCACAGTGATCAAAATAAATTTCTTGACTCTGGAGGGCACACTGCGCATGCGCCCGCCATTTTGCAAGATGGCGGCGCCCAAGAAACATCCTGGACGGACGCCGGTATGGATCCAGGGACATCGGAGGACCGGGAGAGGTGAGTAGGGGGGGTCGGAAGGTGAGGGGGGGATAGGAAGGTGGGGGCAGCGGAGGCAAGGAGGAAGGGAGCATTTAGTGATGGCGGTGACCGATCACCGCCATCTTTCGGTGGCGGCGGCCGATCGCCGCCGTGATTCGGTGTGGGGGGGGTCAGATCTCCGTCTCCAGCCTGGCAGATGCTATTGCAGCATCGGCCATGGCTGGATTGTAATATTTCCCCAATCATGGGAATTAAGATTCTCTGATTGGCTTTTCATTTTAACAGCCAATCAGAGCGATCGTAGCCACGTGGGGGTTAAGCCAACCCCCCTGTGGTGAAGCACAAAGGGTCTTGTGCCTGCGGATCGGGTGACCTTTCAGTGACCCCGGTCATCCGACCCGCAGGAACGCGATCCTTTCATGACACATATGCTGTGTCACAGGTCGGGAGATTATGAATGAATTTGTTTTTTGATACTATAAGGACAGATATCCAACAAATGTAACTGTTAGGCTATGTGCACACGTTGCGGATTGTTAGCGTTTTTGCCGCGAAAATGCTTACCCAACGCAACTCATTATATCCTATGGGATTCCGGAATGCTGTGCACATGCTGCGTGTATTTCCACGGCAGAATCGCATGCGGAGAATGCGCAGCATGCCCATTCTTTTTCCGGAATCGCGGGAATTCCGCCGCCATAGGAATGCATTGAACCGCTTACTTTCCACATGTGGCTGTGCCCACCATGCACAAAGTGAGCGGTTCATGTGCAGATGGTACCCAGGGTCTGGAGGAAAGGAGACTCTGCCCTGGGTACAATATCCATGTAAAAACAATAAAAAGAATAATAAATCGTGATATTCTCACTTTCCGGCGGCCCCTGCAGCCTTCCTGGTCCTCGCGATGCTCCCGGCCAATCCCATTCCCAGGTGTGCTTAGCGACAATGACCCCAGATGACGTGGCGGTCTCGCGTGATGCTACGTCATCTGGGGTCATTGTCGCTAACATCCCTGGGAACGCGATTGGCCGGGAACGTCGCTGAGGAGCGGGAAAGCTGCGGGGGCCGCCGGAAGGTGAGAATATCACTATTTATTATTTTTTAAATATTTTTTAACTTTATATCTTTTTACTATTGATGCGGCATTGGCGGCATCAATAGTAAAAAGTTGCTCACACTCGTCAAACACTATGTCTGACTCGTGTGACCAACCTGTCAATCAGTTTTCCAAGTGATGCTACAGATCGCTTGGAAAACGCTAGTTTCTGGCGGGAATACGCATACGTATAAAATGCGTATTTCCCACGGCAGGGAGGTGTGGGATTGCTGCGGAAATTTCCGCGGCAATTCCGCAACGTGTGCACATAGCCTTAAACTCAAAAAATAATTTTATTTACTTATACATTCATGTTGACTTACTCTTTTGAGCAAACATCTACCTGTATATACAAAATTTGAATATGAATATGTACCCTGGACCACAAGTACTCAAAATGAACAGCTCAATGTCCTGAATAATCTGTGCCCAAAAAATTATCAACTCTCTGTGCAGTTCAGGAGTTATTCACATAAATCGCTAATTTATGTCGCGCAGAATCAAACGTACTCAATCGTACATAAGTTTAAGATCAGGGGGTCAGCCGGAGAGAAGAGGAGGGCACTGACCCCGGGGACCTGAATTTAACCCTTGTGGGTGTGGCCGTACGCCCCTTCCTCTTTCTTCCTGTTGGTCAGCCGGGCGTCCCAATTAGTGCATCACCTGGAGGGTGTAGTTTTGGGGCGAATTGGCACCGCAGTTTCTTACTAGCTTTTCCCATAGGGGCTCCACAGTCCGAGGCTCGTTCCCTATGCGGTACCATGCCTGCCAGACTGCGGAGACCCGTGTCTCGTAAACAGTGCTTTCCCCCCTCCCACCAATCCCGGAAAGACAACGCAGACAGGCCTAGATGAGTTGAACAGGTCGGTCACAGTTTATTAATCAGCAGGGAGGGGCAATTACATCTCGCAACGGGCTCACAGCCGAAGGCCCAGTTTGCGACCGACAGGCGGGCAGCCAATGAGCGGCTACGAACCTTTGCCCTCTCTACGCTTCCGCCACGGAGGATCATGTGTAATACCTACACGGGACCCGACCCCCACCCATCAGCATTAAGGCCTGTTCAATTCCGTCCTGCAAACCTGACAGAAATATGTCGAGGCCGATGTCCATGAGGTGAATACCGTCGGACCTTAATAACGCTGAGCTGTCGCCTTCCAGTTGGTAGTGGAGAACTACAATGCCATATTTTCCTTTTATGTATTTCGCCACTCTCAAGTTGACCTTTTTTCTTGATCTCTCTATGGCTTTCGGGTCCTTAGCTCCGTGCCAGACAGTTCGTGGCACCATCTCCGACCACACCAATATCATATGCGGTAAAAGATAGAAAACGCTCAATATCCGCCATCATCGTTGTACTGAGCTCGACACATCTCCGTTTACCCAGATCAGGGCCGGCTGCAGGTTTTTATGGGCCCCGGGCGAAAGAGTCTCAGTGGGCACCTTTAACACAGACCACGATGCACAACGCCTAACACTTCACTTCTTCCATTACATGACTGATATCTATTGTAAATTGTACAATAGCTCAAAAACCGCCAAATCCTCACAGCGCACAGTACAGACTGGACAGTACAGTCCCCCATACAATATTATGGGCACCACATAGTCTCCCCCTCATCACCCATATAATACCCCATGCAGGGGGGGGGGCCCAGTGGCGGCGCTGACACCGCTAACAGGCGCCGGGGTGCCCGACGGCGAGTGGGCCCCCCCGCCTGCTCAGGGCCTCGGCACTTGCCCGGGTGTGCCGGGTGCTGACGCCGGGCCTGACCCAGATCGTTGCCGCCGGCATGTAATACTAATATCACTGGCCCTTTGGCCCTCTTGGCAATGATGACTATTTCTGGGAAGATCTTTTGCCATTGTAGCCCTCTGATCCCTCTCCAGTTGACCTCCATGTTCTGGAAGCCTAAATTCACACCGCCCGGCCTAATTTTGTCCCTTTTGTTAGCCCAGTGGACGTACGACTGTCCAATCACCCAAACTGCGGGTTTACGGACGCTTGAAAAAGACAAAATTTGTTACTTGAGCAAGTCAGGTCTTATGTATCTGGCGAAGAATGCGGATTTCCAGCGACCCATTCATTGCACTTCGGCCTCTGGAACGCCAGCCTTAGCTGCTTCAGTGGCGGCCCCTATTCGGAAAGAATGCGTCCCGTACTCCTTCGGATCGATGCCAACTGCTTCTAGACACTGATTAAAAATTGCGTGAAACTGGTATTTAGTAAGGGGGGATCCGTCCGTATGTGACAGAAAGAATCTGCTTTTGTGTCTTTATTAACGTGTATCGTCTGACTATGTTAAGTGGGCATACGGGACCATCCGACGACAACGAGGACCCACGTCCCCCGACCGGCAGGGTCGCATTTGGATTTACACACCCTAATGCGCAGTGCGTCGCTGCATATGATGAGGTCTTCGCTGATTAGCCTTCCAATGACGTTTTTGACCATGGCACGAGCTCGCTAATGCGAAGCGCTCCAAAAAAGGCGATGGCGAACTCGGCCGATACTAGGGTAGACTCGTATTGGGACTTGCACACCGATGGGGAAATTGTGATAATATCATGCAATAGCCTCAAAGAAATGGGGCGACGACTCTCCTGACTAGGTTGGAGCCTTTTCCAGCCTTTAACGGCTTGTTTGATGAAAAAATGTTTTGTCACGTCCGCCCACCCCATTAGCTGGAAGAAAAAGGCTATTCCCGAAAGATGATGTTGCGCCGATGTTCCTGACGCGCCTCTTTGCCTGAGCCGATTCAATAGTTCGACCAACACCTCGCATCTCACCCGATCGCCTCTATAGACCGGTCTTCCGTGAATTAATGAGCACCATTCGTTCCACGCCTTACGTAAACCTGCCAGGTATACGGTGTAACTGAAGCGCGGATCAATGGCATCATTGATTGGCTACCGTGTCCAAAAGGAGTGCTGGACACTGGACACCCGATGGTTGCGCGTTGGGGAGGAAAGCTTTGAAGGCCTGCCAATCGGAAGATCATAGAGAGTTAATAAGGTTATCGTCAACCGCCGATGTAACTGTGGCATGACACCAGATGCTGTGTTTCAAGCATAGCAATGCTAGGCGGCGCAGGAGGGCGAGTAAAGGCGGGGATGTAGAAGACATGCTGTTTAAGCTCTTTGCGGTTCCCGGGTGTTTAGTTAAAAATCTGATGTTTCTGTTCTCTAGTTGTGCGCCCCAGAGCTCGACTGCTGCTACCATTGCAAAGACTTCTAGCAGGGCAGGGTCACGGCCCCAGCAGGCTGTGGTCCATAACACTGGCCAGCTGCCTTTGCACCATTGGTTCTTGTAGATTGCCACAAAACCATCCTTGACATTTCCTCCCGCTGCTAGTCCTAAATCTTTGCTTAGCGTTTCTCGTGAAATGGCGCAGGTATGACTGTTGTAAGAATTTAGGAATGTCCTCCAGACTAGCAAGTCTTCCTTCCGTGTGCGAGTAAGTCTAATTCTATGGCCTGACTGGGAGATGCCCTTCGTTGCCAGCGATAATTGACGTGAAAAGGCTCTGCACTCCGGCATTACGAGGCAGGCGAAATTGAAAAAACCTAGCAGGGACTGCATCTGTTGGAGGGTGACTTTTTTAGCTCCGTAGAAATCTTCTACCATTTGTAGAGTTTTTTGCAATTTGTCCGCTGGCAATTTAAAAACTATTGCCTTGGAATCTTTTGGTCCGAGAAACAAGAAATCGTCGAGGTAATGAACCGTCGAATTACTACCTCTTTGTCGATTTTTTGCCGTAGAATTTCGGGGAATTCACGCGCCGATTTTAGATTATTCGCCGAAGTTGGTGCGTAACTAAATTTGAAGGGGATAAAGAAGCTGAATTTGAAGCCGTGATAGAGCTGCTGTGCCGCTTCTTTATTGGGGTAAAGGCAGGGGCGGAACTATCGTGGAAGCAGGGGAAGCAGCTGCCATAGGGCCCGGGCTAGCAGGGGGCCCGTCCCTGCTGCAGCTGTCTCCCCTGCGGCTGTGTTCCGCCGCCCATGGCCTGAGAGTCGGCGGTTCCCTGTGCTGGCTGTCATGCTGACAGCCGGCGCAGAGAAGCTGCTGCGTGCCGTCTCCCAGGAATCAATTGCACTGGTGTCTATACAGACGCCAGTACAATTGAAGCTCTGACCGCCGGGTCAGAGCGACGTCTGCAGCGTGATCATGTCATGTGATCACGCTGCTGACGTCACTCGTCGGCGGCGCCCAGAAGGGTGAACACTGGTGGTGAGTGTGCTCCACTGTGGAGCTGAAGATACCACCGAAGATTAACGGGGGCACATACTGTGTGAGTGATAACTCTGCATTCTTGGCTGCATTACTACTTGAGGGGCACATTACTACTGATGGGAGAATAAGAGGGCTTATTACTAGTTATGGGGCATAATGTGCCTGCATTAATAGTTATGCGGGACATGGTTACTAGTAATGGTAGCATAAGGGGGCTGCATTGCTACCAGTCCATTATATTATATTGTGTTTCCATAATGTCTGCTTTAAATACAGCTCTGATTTGGGCAAAAAGCTGGCCGTTATGAGACTGAAGAGTATTTTTTGGGCCTAGAGAATTGCTGTGATTTGCTCCGCCCACTGCTATTGGCTCCACCCACTATCAGAACCCCGCCCCCCGCCGCCCGTTTGGGAGAGGGGGCCCCGTTCAAAATTTTGCTGTGGGGCCCTGCCATTTCTAGTTACGCCACTGGGTAAAGGCCTAGCCGGGGCCCATTGCGGTTACGTTCACCGGGTTATGCCTTGTTGTCACTGTGTTTGCTTGGCATGTACACCTTGCTGCAGGGTGTCCACCTCCGCAGGCTGAGCAGTCGTGCTTATATTTACAGGCCCCATGGAAGCGGCAGTGCCCTTCGTTATACAGCAAGCAGGCCCTGGTCTCCGTACGACCGCTGAATTTTGGCCTTTTATAGCTGGTGATTAGTGGCTGTCGACGAAAAGGGGGGCTGATTTTGGAATAGCATAAGTCGCAGCCAAACATCCGTCGCTTAGTTCGGGTTGCATGGCCAACCGCCTGCGGAACTCTTCGTCGTACCGCCTCCATGCTGCCCCACCGTGGGACGTGTATGAATTATATACTAGGTCCAGGTAGATAAATAGTTCGGAGCAGCTTTCTGGATGTTTTTGTCCCATAATGCAGCCTAGGACTGCGAAGGCCTGAAGCCAGTTGTTCATCGTTTGCGCTATTTTCGGTCTATTTGTATCATATAACCATTCACTTGTCCTCCTTTCCTTAACAGCAGACTGTTGATCTGCTGATAATAGCGACCATATATCCACGTAATCGTTATCCCATATTTTTTGTTTTGTCTCTAAATCTACGTATGCACCTAGCGGGCTAATTCCGCAGAGAAATGCTAGCTGGTTGAGGCGTTGACCTTGCGTCAGTTGATCCGGCAGGGCGAGTCAGCTGGTGGACTATCGCCCTGATAGTAGATGCTAATTCGCTCTCTCCTATGTTGTATATGGCATGGTGCTCGCTGAGTTGCGCACCCTTACCGCTGTCACACGCAGGCCGAGTGTCTCCCGGGGGTGGAGGGACTCCGTCTCCCGCTGTACCGATCACTTGATGTTGGCAGGAAGTCCAGGGAGGTGGAGATGGGGCTCCCTGGCAGGTAGCCAATGACGCAGCACGTGGTTGTTGGAGACAGCCGTATGCCTGGGCGAGAGTGACTTCTCCGGCTCCCGTTGTAGCGGTGCTTTGGAGATGGCCGGTAGCCCGGGGAGATGAGGGTAAATCTCCCTGGCCGGCAGCCAAGGATGTGGCGCGTGACAGCAAAGGCTCGTCGTGCGCCCGAGCGGTTACCACGGATGGTGTTGCTCTGGCCCTGGGGGGTGTAGATGGTACCCCCCTTTCAACGCTGATGGATCTTGGGGGTGACCTCCGCCTTCTATGGTACTGCCTTTCTTGGCTCTCTGAACCGTCAGACCATCCTGATGTGGATGGGGAATGCCATCTAGCAGACCGAGACCTGTGGTGGCACCTACGTGAACGGCGTCTGCGTCGATAGGGGGAATAGTGGGAATTGGATGACGAACGTGATGTCGGGAGTCTTCGGAGAGGATGGGGACGGTCTGCGGCGTATATGCCTGCGACTGTCGTGGTTAGAGAATGTGTCGGGGGCAGTTATTACGGGGCTAAAAGGGGGGTGCGCTGGCTTTGGGCCGCGACTGGGAGTGTGGGTCGTGATGACGACATTGGCACTAAAGCGGTGAGACTAGCCACGGGGGACGTGCAAGAAGGGACTGTGGAGGGTGTATTAAAATGGTCATCAATTGTGTCTGAGTGTTTGGGGTGTTGGCGGTGCACCATTTATTATTGGCGTGTTCGTGTTGCATGCGACCGTGCTTGTTTTATACTGTAATGGTGGCGGAGCGTGCTGGTCGGTCTGGTTGGACCAGTCAATGCGCTCTGCGACCGTGTTGAAGGCTGTATGGCCTGACCCCACAGCCCCCCGTGCAGGCATTGCACCTATGCCTGCAAGAGGGGAGTTACGGGCCAGATCGTACTATTCTGTTTATTGCCTTGTGATAAGCCCCTCATTGTTTCTACAAGACTCTTAGGGCCCCGTCACACTCTTCAATGTCCCAGTGATCCCACCAACGATCCGATGTGGATGGGATCGCTGGGACATTGTTAGCTGATCGCTGGTGAGCTGTCACATGGGCAGACTCACCAGCGATCAGGACCAGCGAGCACACTGGTATCCAGTGTACACATCGGGTAACTAGGCACTGCGCCGCACTTAGTTACCTGATATGTACCCTAGATACCATCTTCCAGCTTCTGCTGTACGCGCTGGGAGCCGGTGTCCAATGTACACATCGGGTAACTAAGCACCGCGCGGTGCTTAGTTACCCGATATGTACCCTGAATACCGGCTCTCAGCTTCTGTGGTACGCGCTGGGAGGTCGCTGATCGTTGATCTCCCGCTGTCACACGCAGCAATGTGCGCTGACCAGCGGGAGACCAACGATGAAAAAATGGTCCAGGCCATTGGACGACGATCAGCAATACCCAGCAGGGGGGCTGGTTGTCGCTGGGTGTCACACTAAGTGAGATCGCTGGCTAGGTCACTGTTGCGTCACAAAATCGGTGACGCTTCAGCGATCTCGCTAACGATCTCGCTTAGTGTGATGGGGGCTTTAGGAGTCTAGGTTTAAAGTTCCTGTTGACTTATGTAATTACCTTTGCCATGGAAGGTCACAGACTCAGACAAATCAATTAGGCTAACCTTTAACCATTACTATGTGTATTGCTAGATTCTATGTAAATTAGCTGACTCTTCCTCGTCTCTGTTAGCGACCATTACTACTAGGGATATTATGTATGCGGCTTGGAATCTAGAAAATCTAGCACACTCTTATTCCACCAATCATGAAGCCCCAACGGTCTGAATCGAGAGCTCAGGGGTATAGAAGGAGGACTGTCCAGTGACCAAGTCTCTCTTGCTGCACGGTACCAATTTTGGATCTGCCATAACCGAACCTGGATTATAAGACTACATGGACTTCAGCATTGAATGCAAGGATTCGGCTGACATATCAAAGACTACATAAGGACGGAATCCAGCTTGGGACAATCCAGTCACCTGACTACAGACTTTGCGGTACTCAGTCAGCCTCCTAAATCTGGTGTTATTCCTTTCTCGGTGGGTGTCCGCCGAAAGTGGGGTGCTGCTGGCTTGGAGTAAGTAGCCCTGGAAGCTCTGAGGCACGGATGTAATCCCTGGGGAGCCAGCGGAAGGGTGAGAAACTGTTGCCTGTTACATTTTGTGTTTTGCTGGTTATGTGATATATGCCGTTAATTGCTTGGGGATCTAATAAAGTCCTAATATTGTGATTCCCTCACCCTGTGTTGTCTGAGTAGTGTTCCGCCCCGTTCAGTTGGGATGAGCCCTGGTCCATGCTGTCTTTGTAAAGGAGAGAGCACCCACTGACCCCGTGTCTACACAGAATTTCATTTCATACAGAATCTGTGAGTAATTAACATCTTACTGGATGTCGTTCACAACATTCCGGCCATGAAGTAGATTGTGATGAGAGTCCTAGCAAGTTACTGGTGAAACTCTTCCAAGTTTCCGTTAACATACATAAATAAGCAATTTACGTGAATAACTCCTGAACTACATAGAGAGTCGATAATTTTTTGGGCGCAGATTATTCAGGACATTGAGCTGATCCAGCGTACCTAGATCCAAATAAAAATGATTTATGATCAGTTGGTTTTGGGACAGTTGATGCACCATAGATGAAAATCTAATAGCTAAAGTCGAACTGCAGACTAACTTGAATCCGGTATATAATCTGAATTTTTCTGTGTGTATATACCTTATATTTGTCCTTGAACACAGTGTATGTGTCTGTATTCTGTATGTACAGTATATAGTGTATGTTTCTATATTTATAAAGTATATATAAAGTGTACATGTATAGTGTATATCTGTGAGTACAGGAAAGATGTATCTGTACCGTGTTCACAGTAGATAGAAAAATATTTAGAATTGAGAGTCCTCAGTGGTTGATACCTTTAATGGCTAACTGAAAAGATGGTAACAAATTGCAAGCTTTCGAGACTACTCAGGTCTCTTCATCAGGCAAAGACTAATACAACATCTGAAGAATCACATATTTATACACAACACAGCACAGAAACAATACAATAGATAAGACAAGTGACGTGAAGCAGAACTGTCATTATGGGAGATAGAGATGAACATAAATATTGGAACAGTTCATAGATAAGGAGTGGAAGGTTTATTGTCCTCTGATTGGGGTCTGGTTCTGGGTTGTGTGATGCCCCCACAGGGTCTGAAGAGCAAATTCCTTAAATGATGTAAAAAGACATAAACGGATTATGGTGGCTGCGTTGGAGCAGGGTCCCAGGGTCACTGCCGGAGGAGGCAAGAGTGGAGCGTTGCCGCAGGTGGGATGAGGGGGATGTTCAGATGTGCGGTGCGCCACTGCGGGTGTTTGTTTCTGCAGGGGCTCTGCCGACATTTTCTGAAAGGCCAGAATCCCCGCAGTTTATTTATTTATTTTTACTCATTTATATACGCCATTAAGTCCACTGCGCTTTACAGACATTATCATCACTTCCCTATCAGTATGTCTTTGGAATGTGGGAGGAAACACAAACACAGGGAGAACATACAAGCTCCTTGCAGATGTCCTTGGTGGGATTTGAACCCAGGACCCCAGGTGCAAGGTTTCCTATGGGGTGGACTCGGGGAAAATGGCTGCCGGGGGCGGCACATGTGCAGATGGAGATCTCGGCACCAAGATCTCGGGAGATGAGATCTCCATCTGCGCATGTGCCGCCCCCGGCAGCCATTTTCCCCGAGTCCACCCCATAGGAAACCATGCAACTTCGGGGGCTCAGGCCTTTCACAAAATGTCGGCGAAGCCCCCCGCAGCACCGAGCACCCGCAGCGGCATGCCACACATGTGATCACCCCTTCATCCCAGCCTGCAGCCTGCAGAGACCCTGTCACCCTGCTCACCTCGGCCGGTATGGTATATCCGCATTATAAGATGCACCCCCATTTTCCCCCAAAATTTTTGGGAAAAAAAAGTGCGTTTTATAATCCGAAAAATACGGTATGTCTAATGCCTGTGTCTTACATTAGGGCCTGTTCACACTGTCTTTCTTTACTGCGCCCGCTGCGTTCTGCCTGAATCCTGTATAGAGCCATAGATTGCAATGACCCGAATGGAGCTCACATAAATTGCACATGTGAGGTTTTTTTTTCTGATCATGTCCGTCTGTCCCAATGGCCACAGAAAAGTGGACACTTTTAGACAAAACAGAAGCACACTTTGAGGGTAGGTGCACACGGTCAGTAATCGCTGTGGGTTGGACAGTATGTACTTGTGCAGCATCCAGATGTTACTGCATAGTGGATGGATCTCAAGAAACCCCATGCCCACTATGCGTCCACAGACACCCGCAGCTCACCCGCAGAGACGGACATGTGGCGCTTCTTTCCAGACAGCAGCATGTCTATTTATCTTGCGGAGACGCAATAAATCTCTCCGTACAATGTAATGGACTCGGTGAATCCGCACGGGTCAGTGATCACATGTGGAGTCACCTGCGTTCAGTAGCCGGCAGCGGACATGTGCTGCGTCCAAAGCGCTGCCAAGTCCTGATCGTGTGCACCCGGCCTAAGAAAATAAACGTCACTTTCAGAAAAAAATTCATTTGACCTCTGCTTGTGTCAGTGCCGTCTGTGGCCCCGTCTGGGATTTATGTGAATCCTATTTTAAGGGGATTCAGGCAGAGCCCCCGGATGCCCTGCAGAAGCGCAGTGTGAACAGGGCTTAATATCCTATTGTGTGGAATCGTGCAGTCTACTATACTTTTCCGCACTGTGTTAGTGCAGCAGCCAGACACGCACCCCAGCCAAACACGGACATGGGCCAGACACGGATATCAGCCAAACACGGGCATCGGCCAAACACGGACAGCAGCCAGACACGGACAGCAGCCAAACACGGGCATCGGCCAGACACGGACATCAGCCAAACACGGACAGCAGCCAGACACGGACAGCAGCCAAACACGGACCCCAGCCAGACACGAACAGCGGCCAGACACGGACAGCGGCCACAAGACACGGACAGCAGCCAGACACAGACACCGGCCAGACACGGACAGCGGCCTGACACGAACAGCGGCCAGACACGGACAGCGTCCACAAAACACGGACAGCAGCCAGACACAGACCCCAGCCAGACACGGACCCCAGCCATACACGGACCACAGCCATACACGGACCCCAGCCAGACACGGACAGCGGCCAGACACGGACAGCAGCCAGACACGGACACCTGCCAGACACGGACACCTGCCAGACACGGACACCTGCCAGACACGGACAGCGGCCAGACACGGACAGCGGCCAGACACGGACAGCGGCCAGACACGGACAGCGGCCACAAGACACGGACAGCGGCCAGACACGGATACCGGCCAGACACGGACAGTGGCCAGACACGGACACCGGCCAGACATGGACATCGGCCAGACATGGACAGCGGCCAGACACGGACAGCGGCCAGACATGGACAGCGGCCACAAGACACGGACAGCTGCCAGACACGGACAGTGGCCAGACACGGACAGCGGCCAGACACGGACAGCAGCCAGACACGGACAGCAGCCAAACACGGACCCCAGCCAGACACGAACAGCGGCCAGACACGGACAGCGGCCACAAGACACGGACAGCAGCCAGACACAGACACCGGCCAGACACAGACACCGGCCAGACACAGACACCGGCCAGACACGGACAGCGGCCTGACACGAACAGCGGCCAGACACGGACAGCGGCCAGACACAAACCCCAGCCAGACACGGACCCCAGCCATACACGGACCCCAGCCATACATGGACCCCAGCCATACATGGACCCCAGCCAGACACGGACAGCGGCCAGACACGGACAGCGGCCACAAGACACGGACAGCAGCCAGACACAGACACCTGCCAGACACGGACAGCGGCCAGACACGGACAGCGGCCTGACACGGACAGCGGCCACAAGACACGGACAGCGGCCAGACACGGATACCGGCCAGACACGGATACCGGCCAGACACGGATACCGGCCAGACACGGACACCGGCCAGACACGGACATCGGCCAGACATGGACAGCGGCCAGACACGGACAGTGGCCAGACACGGACAGCGGCCAGACATGGACAGCGGCCACAAGACACGGACAGCTGCCAGACACGGACAGTGGCCAGACACGGACAGCGGCCAGACACGGACAGCAGCCAGACACGGACAGCAGCCAAACACGGACCCAGCCAGACACGAACAGCGGCCAGACACGGACAGCGGCCACAAGACACGGACAGCAGCCAGGACCAGACACGGCAGACCACACGGACACCGGCCAGACATGGACAGCGGCCATGACACGAACAGCGGCCAGACACGGACAGCGGCCCAGACACAGACAGCGGCCAGACACGGACAGCGGCCAGACACGGACAGCGGCCAGACACGGACAGCGGCCAGACACGGACAGCGGCCAGACACGGACAGCGGCCAGACACGGACAGCGGCCACAAGACACGGACAGCGGCCAGACACGGATACCGGCCAGACACGGACACCGGCCAGACACGGACACCGGCCAGACACGGACATCGGCCAGACATGGACAGCGGCCAGACACGGACAGTGGCCAGACACGGACAGCGGCCAGACATGGACAGCGGCCACGAGACACGGACAGCTGCCAGACACGGACAGTGGCCAGACACGGACAGCGGCCAGACACGGACAGCAGCCAGACACGGACAGCAGCCAAACACGGACCCCAGCCAGACACGAACAGCGGCCAGACACGGACAGCGGCCACAAGACACGGACAGCAGCCAGACACAGACACCGGCCAGACACAGACACCGGCCAGACATGGACAGCGGCCTGACACGAACAGCGGCCAGACACGGACAGCGGCCAGACACAAACCCCAGCCAGACACGGACCCCAGCCATACACGGACCCCAGCCATACATGGACCCCAGCCATACATGGACCCCAGCCAGACACGGAAAGCGGCCAGACACGGACAGCGGCCACAAGACACGGACAGCAGCCAGACACAGACACCTGCCAGACACGGACAGCGGCCAGACACAGACAGCGGCCTGACACGGACAGCGGCCACAAGACACGGACAGCGGCCACAAGACACGGACAGCGGCCAGACACGGATACCCGGCCAGACACGGATACCGGCCAGACACGGATACCGGCCAGACACGGACACCGGCCAGACACGGACATCGGCCAGACATGGACAGCGGCCAGACACGGACAGTGGCCAGACACGGACAGCGGCCAGACATGGACAGCGGCCACAAGACACGGACAGCTGCCAGACACGGACAGCGGCCAGACACGGACAGCGGCCAGACACGGAAAGCGGCCAGACACGGACAGCAGCCAGACACGGGACAGCGGCCAAGACACAGACAGGCGGCCAGACACGGACAGCGGCCAGACATGGACAGCGGCCACAAGACACGGACAGCGGCCAGCACACGGCAGCCGGCCACAAGACTCGGGACAGACGGCCAAACACGGACAGCGGCCAGACACGAACAGCGGCCAGACACGGACAGCGGCCAGACACGAACAGCGGCCAGACACGGACAGCGGCCAGACACGGACAGCGGCCAGACACGGACAGCGGCCAGACACAGACAGCGGCCCAGACACGGACAGCGGCCACGACACAGACAGCGGCCACAAGACACGGACAGCGGCCAGACACCGGACACGGCCAGGACACGGACACCAGCCAGACACGGACATTGGCCAGCACGGACAGTGGCCACAAGACACGGGCAGTGGCCACAGGACACGGGCAGCGGCCACAAGACACGGGCAGCGGCCACAAGACACGGACAGCGGCCAGACACGGGCAGCAGCCACAAGACACGGACAGCGGCCAGACCCGGACATCGGCCACAAGACATGGACACTGGCGAGACACGGACATCGGCCAGGCCCGGACACCGGCCAGACACGGACACCGGCCAGACACGGACATCGGCCAGGCAGGGACATTGGCCAGAAGACACTTTTTTCTTTATAAATCTTTTGCTGTCGTCTTTCAGCTTTACTGCAGAGTTTTTTTCCCTGTTCAAATGAATGGGACACAAAAATGCAAGTGAAAAGGCTGCAAAAAGGCAGAATATTTGCTGCCAATACTGTAGATCAATCCGCAGCAAAAATAGTGAGTGTGAACAGACATTACAGGGGTATTCTGAGAAAGTGAAAATAATTAGCATGAAATGATAAATCCCCCGCGGCTCCAACACTAATGCTCCGGGGGTCTCTGCCAGTCTCAGCAATACACTGCAGTGGTCTTGTGGCTCTGGGGGTCTCTGCCAGTCTTAGCACTGGGCTGCAGTGGTCTTGTGGCTCCAGGGGTCTCTGCCAGTCTTAGCACTGGGCTGCAGTGGTCTTGTGACTCCGGGGGTCTCTGCCAGTCTTAGCACTGGGCTGCAGTGGTCTTGTGGCTTCACCTTTATACTATAGCTGCAAAGTGAATAATAACCATCAGGGACTCTGAACAATCAGCCCCGGAGCCAGGGGGGATTACGCAGAGTAGTTTGGGGGACATAAAACCTCATAAATCAATAAATGGGATATATATTTAAAGAGTAGCACCAAAGAAGAAAAAATATCCCAAAAATATACCTTTTTAATTATTCAATTAAAATCAATACAGACAACACACATAGTAAACAGGGAGTCAAACAATGTGTAAGGGTTCAGAAACTATTTCAATATACAAGGGGAGACTATGCTCACCCTAATGGGCCCTATTACGCCCCTACCTAACCTCGGAGGTTGGCACCCTAGTTGTAGACGATGTGGCGCCCCCGCTGAACGTCGGTAACCCTAGACAACCCTGCTACTATACAGGGATACACAGAAAATCCCATACATACAATACACCCGAAAAAACAAAATCCCCTAGTGGGGAGACATAAGGTCTCAAAAGTCCTAAATAATATCTCGAAGCAAAAAGCACTGAAATATAGGGAGCTTATTCAGCCAAAATGCTTATCTCGTAGTAAAAATGACTAGAGACTGCACATAAGCCAATCCAATAAATCAAAAAGAGGATGGGGGGCCCTAGTGAGGACAATGCCTCACAAAAACGTATACAAAGAGATAATATGTTACCAACAATGAAATCTCATATAAGTAATAGGGGGCCTCCTCCCCTTAAAAGAAAAATAGGGATTATCAAAATAAACCCACTAGGTGGAGACCACAGATAAGACTTAGATGAAGATTGTCTGCTCACAACATAGGCTCAATAATAGCAAGGAACAATGCACTTCAATAATAGGTAAAGAAATTCAACTGGTATGCATGTTATCAATAGAGAGCAGATCTGTCAGCCCAAAAAGCAGGCTAATACTTATGAGGCAATGATGATC
>JARQOD010001161.1:0-107147 GCA_033576555.1 Oophaga sylvatica | reverse complement strand
TTCCTCAAAGTCTATTTGCCTTGCTCGCTTGGCCCGGGAGGACACATTTTCTTGCTGTTTTTCCTATCTATGCCATGGACATTTTCCTCCTGCTAGTACTGCGTTTAAACCTTTGGGTTGTTCTGTTTTTTTTCTTTTGGGGTTTTTGCTTTTTAAAACTGGGCGCAATATGTGTTTTACTTTGGGGGTTAACTTTCACTGTTGTTTTAATCGTCACAGTGTCACGGTTCATTACGGTGCCTTTTTGCTACATCAATTTGCATCGCATAACGCAGCCACATTTACAGGATAACGTAAACCCCACGTGTTTTTTTTTTTCGCGCGGGACCATTTGCATCTTGGGCGCCCACAGCCCACAGTTCACATTTTCATTTGTTACTTGTTTGGGACTTTCATAGATACTGGGGGTCCTACTTTTGCTTTTTTGGGCGGAACTGATCACGTTTTCCAGCCGTTTTAAACGGGTTTAATTGACAAAATACTGCACACGCACATGTTTCCCCTGTTTTTTTTTTTGCATTTATGCGGGGTCCCCTTCCTCCCCGTACGTATCCCCAAATTTGGGTTTGCATCCCCAGCGGCGCCCCCTCCCCGTGTTACAGTGCCTTGGTTGGGCTTTGGCCAGTTCTGTAGATTATGGACGGCCTCGCGCACCTCCCCCCCTCCCCCCCCCCCTTCTCGCGCAGGCGCTCCCGTGGAGACGGGGGGAAGATGAACGCCTTCATTACAAGTGGGGCGGGGCCATCTTTCCCCATCTTCCTTTTTTTGCTAACATACTTGCTGTTTGCCTGTTACCCACCCCCTGCTTCAGGCAGATGCGGGCGATGGGCTTTTAGGGGTTTTTCTTTTTAAAACCCCCCCCGGTTTGACTAGGCTGATCCCCTTTGCCCATCAGCCCTACCAGACCTCCTCAGAGTTCAGTGGAGATGCCTCGGGCTCTGATATTTTTTCAGGGCTTGCGGGCTCCCCATTCTGACATCCCATCTTTGAGGAGCTCCTTTTTTCAAGTTCAGAGTTTCTTTGGTTACTCCTCTTTCTTTTCACCCCTTTCCTATTCTTCCTTCATACTTTCCTTCCTCACTGAGCCACCAGTTTGTTTTTTCGGATCTGTATCACCAGTTTTGCTCAGTAACCGGCCGTTCTGATGGCGTCTAGAGATATGGTGACATTTTGTACCTTCAACGTCAAGGGCCTAAACGTTGCACAGAAGCGTTCCCAGGTCTTTCGCTTATTACAAAAAGAGAAACCTGATGTGGTTCTCCTTCAGGAAACGCACTTCAAAGGAACAAGCGATCCCCAACCTCACTAGATTCCGGTACACCTCCTGGCATCATAGCTGTAATGGTTCCCACGCTTCCAGGGGAGTAAGCATTGGCTTAAAAGAGGATTACCTTTCAAGGTGATTGCATACCAGATGGATAGCGAGGGTAGGTTTTTGTTTCTGAAAGTGGCGCTGGGTGCGATGAAATTAACGATTGCTAACATTTATGCCCCCAATGTAGATCAGGCCTTGTGGATTCCTCAAGTACTCACCTACCTGTCTGCTTTTGCTGAGGGTACTGTGGTCCTTGGGAGCGACATCAATGTCTCGCTGAACCCTCTGCTGGACACATCCCACCACGTACTTCGGTGTCGTACCCCAAATTGGCCAAAATCAAACGGTCCATAGCTGATGCTTCCCTGGTAGACACTTGGCGTGTCGCGCACCCAGCCAAGAGAGATTATACATTTTATTCGGCAGTGCATGGCTCCTATCACCGCATAGATGTTTTCTTGCTTTCACGGCATTCACTACCTTTTATCTCGGCAACCCGTATTGGCTGTATCTGGGTATCTAAATCACGCCCCAGTTTACCTGACCCTTTCCCTACCCGCGGAGCTGGGCTGCAGCTTCAACTGGCGTTTAAATACGTCGCTATTAGATGACAAGATTACGGTAACTAATCTGGCCGCGAAGTTACGTACCTTTTTTAGTGAGAATGATAATGCCGATATGCCATTGCCAACATTAATGGAGGCACATAAGGCCTTTATCCGAGGCGAATTCATAGCCTTGGGCTCCTATATGAAGAAGAAAAGATTCCAGGAACTTGGCACCCTCCTACAGCGCATCACTTCCCTGGAGCGGACCCATAAGGAAACGAGAGCCAGGCAGACGCTGAATGAATTGATAGAAGCACGGACTGCTCTCCGAAGCTTTCTTAATATTAAAATCGCGAAATCAATGCTGTACACCAAGCAGAAATTCTATGCATACGGTGACAAAGGGGGACGTATGATGTCATCTTATACGAAAATGACGCAGGATAATTGTACCATCCAGGGGTGAAGGATGATTCTGGGGCTCTGGTCCTCACTGCACAACAGATTGGTGAACAATTTAGTTTGTTCTACGAGAAACTGTATAATTTAACCCCTGACAGAGATTCAGTACAATCAGCTGCTCATGATACTGCGGTCCAATCCTTCCTCGACTCCTTAACGTTACCGACGTTATCTGCTTCGGACAAGTTGTCTCTAACCGCGCCATTCTCCAGCGGGGAAATTTTGAACGCCATTAAGTCGACTCCCACCGGGAAATGTCCAGGCCCTGATGGACTCCCCATTCTATATTATAAGAAGTTTAGCGAGATTTTGGTCCCCTATCTGGAGAAATGGTGCAATGCCCTAGCTTGTGGGTCAGAGCTTCCTTTACAGGCCCTGATGGCTCACATCTCGGTCATACCGAAACCGGGAAAGACCCTACAGCCTGCGGAAGCTATAGGCCCATATCACTGCTTAATGCAGATTTAAAGATTTGGGCAAAACTATTGGCGAATCGATTGCAGGCCCTCCTCCCCAACCTAATTCATCGCGACCAGGCGGGGTTTGTCCCAGGTCGTGAAGGCAAGTTCAATGTCCATAGAGTGCTTAGTTTATCGTACTATGCGAGACGCCGATCACTTCCGTTGGTGATGCTGGGTACGGACGCAGAGAAGGCCTTTGACCGCGTTGATTGGGCCTTCATGCGCGCGGTTCTCCTCAAGTTTGGCTTTCCACCAAGTTTCGTCTCTGCGATTTTTTCGCTATACTCGAAACCCTCGGCTGCGGTTAGAGTCAACGGGACCTTCTCGCGGTCGTTCAGGATCGCCAACGAACAAGGCAGGGTTGCCCCCTCTCCCCGTCGTTGTTTGTCCTCTGTATAGAAACCCTATTGCAATCTGTCCGTCAAGATCTACAAACGCATGGTATTGTGGCAGGTGGCCGACATCACCTCATTGCGGCCTATGCCGAAGATTTATTGTTTTTTCTATCCGATCCTCTTACAACATTTCCCCTGCTCCTCGATAGATTTGCCGTATTTGGCTCAATATCCAATTTTAAAATTAATTTCGCTAAATCGGAAGCAGTGAACGTCACCCTATCTGGGACAAAGGTAAGAGAACTACGGGATCTCTTCCCTTTCCGCTGGCCGGACTCCGGGATTACCTATTTAGGCATCAAGGTAAACTGGTGAGATACGTACTATCTTCGACCGGAATTATTCCCCATTGTTGGCCTCCATTAAGTCCCAACTTATCTCTTTGAAGGTGCCATGCATGGCTTGGCTGGGAAGGAAAGCTTACCTAACCTCCTACGTTTTACCGAAGCTTCTGTATCTTTTGCAGGCGGCTCCGATATGTGTTCCACAAACGTACTTCCGGCAAATGAACCGCCTTTTTAGGAATTTTCTGTGGAATAACAAGAGACCCAGAATCTCACATCAAACCTTACATAGACCACGCTCCCAGGGAGGTATTAACCTCCTGGACCCGTCGATTTATTACGAAGCAAACCAGCTGCTTCGGTGGCTGGACTACTGCAGGCTGAAGGGCAAATCAGATTCGGCTGCGATTGACCTGGAGTCCCTGTCATATGCGGAGAAGGCCTCCTTCTGGATCCCGAAGACGTTGATGCTTCATCGTGTGGTGGACAATCCCATGGTCCAGAGCGCATTGTCCACATGGTGGAGGTGCAGCTCTGACCCACGTCTGGCACCCTTTCCCTCGCCGCTGATGCCGACCGCTTTTTTGCCTAAGGCGGTGGGCATCCCATTGGTAGACCCAGTTATGGTTTCCTTATGGAACAGATTGGACATGCCAATTTCCTTCCGATTCCCCAAGGCTTTGTTCCTTCTGCGGCGAACTTGGAGGAACTGATGCTGCCTAAGAAACTTAACTTCATTCAACTTGAACATTTTAGGCTGATTTGTCATCAATTCCTGCGAACGCACCCCTTGTCTCGGATTGTACACCTTTCGAACAACAACTTTCCTTGCCTACCCCTCCAAGAAACTCCCTCTCTCGCATGTACGCTGAAAGAGTGCTGGAACCAAAGATACCGAAGACCTCATACCTGGAGGCGTGGAACGTGAACTACATTGCTCATTTACAGATGAGGAGGTGTCCCAGATTTATGCCCGTTCACACGGCTTCTCCCGCTGTGTCCGCCTGAAGGAGAACTCATTGAAATTACTTACCCGGTGGTATAAGACTCCAGCCCTACTGTTCCAATGGGGGGTGACTCCGACCGGCGTTTGTTGGAGATGTGATGGAGACCTGGGAACGCTTTCACACCTTTGGTGGGATTGCCCATTGATAAAAACGTTTTGGACAGATGTTGAGGCGAGTATCAGATCCATTTGTGACCCTACATTCTTATTGACGGCCCCACTAATATTGTTGTGGTTATCAACCCCCACATATGTGCCCAAGAAATCTAAACTTAGTACGCAACTACTGATGGCAGCTAAATTGGTAATCCCCACGTTGTGGATGGACAAGACTCCACCTAGTAAATCTTTGTGGCTAGCTAAAGTAGATGACATTTTTAGGCTTGAGGAGCTGACGGCGAGAGTGGAGAACCGCTTTGACGGTTTTTCTAAGCTTTGGGCGCCATGGGTTCACTATAAGCAGACGGTTACTTAGTTTACTGATAACTTGGTCCACGAGACATAGCTGGTTGGCTCTCTTTCTTCCCCCCCCCTTCACCCCCCCCTTTTCTTCTATTCTAATGTCGAGCTGTTCCCCTTCTTCTCTAGTCCGTGTACCCTAACCTCGTTCCTTCTCCTCCCCTTTTCCGTTCCCCCCTCCCTCCATCCTACCGGTGACCAGGTTCGCCTTACTCGCTTGCTACCTCATGATGCAGTGCGTGAGATATTTACTGAGAACTCCGTACAGTTTGCCGACCGATATTCATATCCCTCCCGTACAAGCGGAGTGGTTCTAAGATATATGTAGGTATTCCCACTGTAATCTTGTACTGCTTCTCTTTGCATATACATTTGTTACCGGTTTATGTAATGTAATGGGATGGATCATGGACTTTGAGATATTTTGGTTATTCAGTTATTGTTGTTACATTTCTGTCCAGTGGACATTCTCTCAATTATATCTGTACTCTTGCTCATATTCATATAAATAAAGAATATACAAAAATAAAAAAAAAATAAAAAAAAAAAATACAAAAGGGAAAACCAAGTCTCCTTCCCTCCATTTTCCTACTTCTACGAGTTCATCGAAAATATTGCAAAGTGTAAGACCGATCCAAGTTTTTCCTATGGAGAACACAGTGACCCTGTTTCATCTACTAAACACGACAGTCCACGTCTTAACTACAGGAACCAGGGCCGGCTCCAGGTTTTTATGGGCCCCGGGCGAAAGAGCCTCAGTGGGCCCCTTTAACACAGACCACGATTCATGATGCACAGATACGGCAGAGAAATATGGGTATAGTACAATGCCAAATACTTCACTTCTTCCATTACATGAGTGATATCTATTGTAAATTGTACAATAGCTCAAAAACCGCCAAATCCTCACAGCGCACAGTACAGACCGGACAGTATAGTCCTCCATACAATATTATGGGCACCACAGTCTCCCCCTCATCACCCATATAATACCCCATGCAGGATGTCACCCCCCATATAATGCTCCATACAGAATACTGGACCCAAAATAATGCTCCATACAGAATACTGGACCCAATATAATGCTCCATACAGGATACTGGTCCCCATATAATGCTCCATACAGGATACTGGTCCCCATATAATGCTCCATACAAAATATGGAGCTCTCCTCTGCGCTGTACTGCGTTCTGCACTGTTACGGCTCAGGAAAGGGCGCTGTGGAAAGACTCCCCATTATCATCATGATTGCCTCCCCATCATCATCAATGCCTGCCCATCATCATCATCTTCTCCCCATCATCAATGCCTGCCCATTATCATCAATGCCTGCCCATTATCATCATCTTCTCCCCATCATCATCAATGCCTCCCCATTATCAGCAATGCCTGCCCATCATCATCTCCTCCCCATCATCATCAATGCCTTCCCATTATCAGCAATGTCTGCCCATCATCATCTTCTCCCCATCATCAATGCCTGCCCATTATCATCATCTTCTCCCCATCATCATCAATGCCTTCCCATTATCAGCAATGCCTGCCCATCATCATCTTCTCCCCATCATCAATGCCTCCCCATTATCAGCAATGCCTGCCCATCATCACACACAGACAGCACACAAGCACTCTCTCACATACATACATACACACACACACATACATACACACACAAAGCACCGCACTACATACACACACAGAGACACACACACAGAGACGTCTTACCTGTTCAGCGTCCCCGCGCTCTGTGCCACAGCCGGCCGCTGAATGATGACGTCATTCAGCGGCCGGCTGTGAGAGGAAGCGCCGGCGCCCCCTGGAGCCTGGAGCTGCGGCAGCGGAGGCACGGGAGAGGTAAGTATTGTTGCCAGCTGCTGCCGGGCCCTGAGCAGGCGGGGGGGCCCAGTGGTGGCGCTGACACCGCTCTCGCGCGGGGGTGCCAGACTGCGAGTGGGCCCCCCCACCTGCTCAGGGCCCCGGCACTGGCCCGGGTGTGTCGGGTGCTGACGCCGGCCCTGACAGGAACCACCAAGCTCCAATGTCCATCAAGAAGACTGATGTTCTTCCGGCACCTTCAGTATCACAAGATAAGAGCGACAAAGGTGAGAGGGTTGAGAATCCTAATCGCCAGTGTCCAATTTACAAACTGCCACATCCCCTGAAGAAGTGCATCAGCTTCAGGAAGAAGCCCCTTCAAGAACGAAAGGAGCTCTTCAAAAAGTTTGGAGTATGCTTCAGGTGCTGTGCCTCTACCGAACATCTTGCTAAGGACTGTGTCATCCCCATCAAGTGTCTAGAGTGCGACAGCGAAGACCACGTACAGGCGCTCCATCCATCACAGCCTGATTCGGCATCTTCACCTTCTCCCCCCACAAGCCATGGTGGGGAGAGTACAGACCAAGCGGCAAGCCATGTTGCGGTATCTTCCTCATGCACCGAAGTCTGTGGAGAAGGACTTCGAGACAAGTCCTGCGCGAAGATTTGCCTGTCATGGGTGTATACCAAGGCCATCCAGAGAAAGCAGTCAAGGTGTACGTTAGCTTGGATGACCAGAGCAACAAATCATTAGCCAGGTCAGAACTCTTCGACTTGTTTGACTTAAAAGGAGACGTCTATCCCTACACCTTGGGCACCTGCAGCGTTTTACAAACCTCTGGAAGAAGGGCCAGTGGCCTCATAATAAATTCTCTTGAGAAAGGCGCCATGGAGATACCACTACCCACGCTTGTAGAGTGTAACCGAATGCCATTCAAGAGGGAAGAAATCCCAACACCAGAAGTCGCTCTTCAGCATCCTCATCTTTGAATGATAGCCAAAGAGATGCTACCCCTGGACGATAAGGCAGACATCCTAATTCTCCTCGGCAGAGAAATTATACGACTGCACAAGATGCGTCAACAAATCCACGGACTACTCAATAAACTGTACGCCCAACGCCTCGAGCTAGGCTGGGTCATCATTGGCAATGTCTTTAGTGACCAGACAAGCAATCAGAATGACATCTCCTCTTACAAAACCGTTATCACGTCAGATGACAACGACTTGTCCCCCCTGTCATACTCACGTCACCAATAGATGAAGGAGAAGTCAAACGACACTACTTGTCAACGGCAACCATCCGATAATTCAAGTCCGCTTTATCCTCGAGACTACAACCTCGAGATAACAGCATTCGATCCTTCAACCAAGGACAACAACTCACTACCTACAGAGGGAGACAAGGTGATCATCAGGGTCATGAGCATCAAACCCACCGAAGACAACTATAACAGCTGGGTAGCTCCCTCACCTTCTCTTCCATCAAAGACTAAGTTGCCAAGGATCCGCAGCAAGTAACTGCTAAGTTCCCAACCTTTGATACCCATCTCCATCACAGGCCTGGTCAAACCGAAGCCGTGCTAGACTTCAGTGCTCAGAGTGAGAGCCCCTCTCTCAACAGCCTACCTCTGACCAATGGCGCCAGCGTTTTCCCCACGCAATTCAGCCTCAGCTCACTGGCGGCTGTGGAACAAGACACGTTCACTTCCCAAGCATCACCCTGTAAGGAACTTGCTATCGAACGAGGAGCCTCGCCTGTTGAAAACAGCATCCACGGTCCTCTAGGGTTTAAGACACGCATCGCAGTTCTAGGCAGGGTACCACTGAGACAGCTTGCTACTCAGGATATCAACGGAACACTATGTTACCATCTCAGAGATAGCAAAGATGGGAGACGGCAAAGAAGTCTCTAAAAGCCTTACAACAAGTCCTGCCCCGTAGTTCTGTAAAGACTCTTTCAACCGTCAACAAGAGACAAGTTTACCTTTCCTACGACGTGTGTGTAGCCCAGCTGCGCTTGGTGCCACATGTTACCCAGGAGGATGCACAGAAAGGTAAATCACAAACACCTGATATTCATTCACACTCCACACTTCCCTATAGTGCCACCAGAGGGAGCCTTTAGATATATAAGGGTGTGGGAGACGCAGCAGTAGTTCGGTCTTTTGTGGAGTTGATTCCTGTCAGATGAGACAGAGGAAGAAAGACAAGCTGTTACCTCAGAACAGGCTGACTGTTAGTTCCCTATGAACGTGGAAAGTGACTCTCAGAGCGTGCACAGATCAGTCTGACGGAAAGTCCTGATAGCTACTCTGGACAGAGCCTATGAAGGAGGAGAAGGAATGGAACTACAGTATTTGTAACAACGAGTCGACTGAGGAATGGTCAGTGAGCGGTGGATAGAAGGAAGCTGACGATTACGACTACTGTTGCCTGTGCTTATGTTAAGGGCGTGAGTAGGACGATGGGCGAGTGGACGAAGAGAGAGAGTGACTGAGGTGAAATAGCGACGATAGCTTATCCTCCACTCTGCACAACCGGACACCGGGTCCGAGCTTGCTAGTTCCTTCACGGCTAGTGGGAGAAACCGGAGACCCTGCTGGACTTCAGGTCGCAGAGGGGCCCTTTAGTGCTGATACGTAACCAGGGTCAGGAAGAACAGGAGTCAGGCCTGATCAGCCACATAGACTTAGTTCTGTCCACAAGAAGGCTCCACCACAATGTCAGCCGGGCGTAGCTGTTTTACACGGAGTTAAACTTGGCTTCATGCAGGTTAGAAACTCACACACAAATGAAGACGAAAGGAGGCCTTACACCTACTCAGTGATTACTGGATGTGCATTCTCCACCCTGACGGCCTCCCGGGACGTGCCTGAACCCACCACAGTAAAGGTACAGAAAGAGACTTTTTGTGTGTGTTTGCCTTATTGCCCTGCACCCCTGCACCGCCATATACCCTGAGGGATCCAGTCTCGCCTGTGGGAGACTTAACACCTTGCTGCCCAATAACAACCCCTCAGAAGATCTTCCCTGCAGCGCTGGTCACCCTGACCAGGAACCACAAGTGGCGTCACGAACATTCTACAATCCCCTGTAAATATCCCCTTTTATGGTGATCGCCCAGGGCAACGGACCGAGCTGCGCTACCCGTGACCTCTCCCCAATTGAAGTTAACGGGCTCGGTGCTGAGTACCCCATAAGCCCTGGTACGTGCAACTCATCTTTGGCGTCACGAACAGGATCCGAAGCTTACTACATGTGAATCCTGTGTGCCTAAATGGACTGTTTTATGCAAAAAGACTGTGTGCAGTTTTTGTAATTTTTGGCGCCATTTTCTGCCATTTTGCCACCATATTCGCGCCCTGAGGCGCTGGTGAAGAAGGTGGGCGTGTATTCATGGCGTGCCCCCCCTGTGGGGCGAAAGTGATGGGCGCCCTGTCTAAGTGCTATTACAATGTGAGAGCCTGCCCTACTGCAAGGGAGATCCGCCTCCTCTTCATCCTCTATGCTAAGAAGAGAAAGCGAAAGTCCCGCCTCCACGGAAAAGACCAGATTGTTCCAGTTGGGAAATACAGTCTGGCCTGGAGTGAGATGGTGGAAGGACAGGAGACGCTGTGTGGAGGAATGGCGGTGCGCAGACCCCGTTCCCCTGAAGAGCTACTGCCTGTACCTGAACCGTCCCCAGGTCGGGCGGATGACCGGAGAATGCAGAAAGTGGAGGAGTTGGATGCGGTGCTGAGGGACGTGGCCCGACACCGCGCAGAGATGGAGGCGATGGAGCAAAGCTGGCGTGCCCTGAAACAGCGGCTGCTGTGGGACCCAATGCTCTCCCCTCAGGATGCGCAAATGTCACCCGCGCCACCACTGGACCCAGCAGCTGATGAACAACCGGAGGCCGGCCCCAAAAGAGCTGATCCTGACTCCGCCGAGGACGCGGCGGGAGGGAAGGAGGCTGAGGAGGCCCTGCCCGGACAAGAATGCCAGCCAGGCCTGGAACCAGAGGCCGCAGCGGAATGCAGTCCCCCGGTAAGGACGACGACGGAAGACACCCAGCCGCAAGCGATGGAGATCGACTGGGAAGAGATGGAGTACCTGGACGACGTGGAATACGCTGCCCAGAAGGAGAACGAGTGGCGACGCCGTGAGCAGGAGCAGCAGCAGGAGCAGAGAGAGGCGCAGCAGCTTCGCCAGAGGTACCGGGAAAAGGATCTCACTGACAAAGAGAACGTCAGGCGAGACAAAGGTACGCTCCGGGAACCGCGGCGCCAGGGGGCCATTAGAGACTTCAAACTCCGGGGAGGCTGGAGGTTCATCCATGAACCAGGCCTGTACCAGGAGGTCTTTGTTAATCGCAGGGATGTGGAGTCTCACCTGCCAGAGGGGCACCCGGGAAGGGATCTGATTATTGGGGACATTGTCACCTACACGCGGCACTGGGTCTTAAGGGGTGGTATGCCCTGAATGTCTCCCGAGTCAGCGACCCCGTCCCTGAAGCTGGAAACGTACCCCGTGTCTCAGCGTCCCAAGCCCCAGCCACATCAGCGTCCAGCCGCGCACCTGCATCCTATCCTGCATCTTACCCTGCGTCCTATTCTGCAACGCAACAGAGCGCAGCGACCCCAACTAAGCCACTGCGCACATCTGCGTCATCATTGGAAACGCTACAGAGCACGACGGCTACAGCGATTCGAATTGAGCCAGACCTATACTTAGAAGAGGCACCTGTCAGGCCTCAAGGAAATTGCAAAATAAAAGTTGAAAAAAGGACTGTGGCTACCCAGACACAGGTAGCAGGACATGATCTTCTGGTGATGCGTTCCAGATCGCACCGCATGCTTCCAGCCCCAGGTGTGGAAGGTGCTACTACATACAAAGAAGAACAGTAGGACCCAGACAGGGTTTACTGTAACTGTACAAAGTTGCCAAGGAATTGCACTTTATTGAATATGTAGATGATGTCTGAAGTAGTATACCCCAGTTGGGTAATGTGTCGTGTAATGTGATATAATAGAAATGTGATTTTTCTATAAATGCTGTTTTTGAAGGACTGCGTGTCTGAGGACTTTGCCAGCCCAAAAACTGTGTTGTAAATAGTTAGCACTTCTGTGCCCCATCTTGGTTTTACGTAAAGCCATTCTATCTCTGAAGAAAAACCCGTATGGTGTGGCCTTGAGTGAGGTTTGCAGCAGAGAAGTCCTGCAGCCCACCCAGGACCACCGTGGGAGGTTTGGTACGGGTCCTCCACAAGAATTTAGTATTTATTGTGAGAAAGTATTTTGATATTTTTCCATTTGCAATTTGTACACAATGTAACGTTAAAGTGTCCTTACCTCCCGCAAGGGATGAGTTACGTTTGATGTTATTATAAAAATTGTTTTCTTTTTCAGCCCGGGAGTGCTGAATATAACTAGGGGGGGATGTGTAGCCCAGCTGCGCTTGGTGCCACATGTTACCCAGGAGGATGCACAGAAAGGTAAATCACAAGCACCTGATATTCATTCACACTCCACACTTCCCTATAGTGCCACCAGAGGGAGCCTTTCGATATATAAGGGTGTGGGAGATGCAGCAGTAGTTCGGTCTTTTGTGGAGTTGATTCCTGTCAGATGAGACAGAGGAAGAAAGACAAGCTGTTACCTCAGAACAGGCTGACTGTTAGTTCCCTATGAACGTGGAAAGTGACTCTCAGAGCGTGCACAGATCAGTCTGACGGAAAGTCCTGATAGCTACTCTGGACAGAGCCTATGAAGGAGGAGAAGGAAGGGAACTACAGTATTTGTAACAACGAGTCGACTGAGGAATGGTCAGTGAGCGGTGGATAGAAGGAAGCTGACGATTACGACTACTGTTGCCTGTGCTTATGATAAGGGCATGAGTAGGACGACGGGCGAGTGGACAAAGAGAGAGAGTGACTGAGGTGAAATAGCGACGATAGCTTATCCTCCACTCTGCACAACCGGACACCGGGTCCGAGCTTGCTAGTTCCTTCACGGCTAGTGGGAGAAACCGGAGACCCTGCTGGACTTCAGGTCGCAGAGGGGCCCTTTAGTGCTGATACGTAACCGGGGTCAGGAAGAAAAGGAGTCAGGCCTGATCAGCCACATAGACTTAGTTCTGTCCACAAGAAGGCTCCACCACAATGTCAGCCGGGCGTAGCTGTTTTACACGGAGTTAAACTTGGCTTCATGCAGGTTAGAAACTCACACACAAATGAAGACGAAAGGAGGCCTTACACCTACTCAGTGATTACTGGATGTGCATTCTCCACCCTGACGGCCTCCCGGGACGTGCCTGAACCCACCACAGTAAAGGTACAGAAAGAGACTATTTGTGTGTGTTTGCCTTATTGCCCTGCACCGCCATATACCCTGAGGGATCCAGTCTCGCCTGTGGGAGACGTAACACCTTGCTGCCCAATAACAACCCCTCAGAAGATCTTCCCTGCAGCGCTGGTCACCCTGACCAGGAACCACAGGTGGTGTCACGAACATTCTACAATCCCCTGTAAATATCCCCTTTTATGGTGATCGCCCAGGGCAACGGACCGAGCTGCGCTACCCGTGACCTCTCCCCCATTAAAGTTAACGGGCTCGGTGCCGAGTACCCCATAAGCCCTGGTACGTGCGACTCACGTGTCTACGAGGACTACAGCTGCAGGAGCCTCTTTGAGCCCTTCAGAAACCGGCAAAAAGGTACAGAAGCTGAGATCTCTTTACCCTGGACATCCTTTCAGCTGGTCAGCCATCGTATCTGCTGACATCCATTTCAGGTTAATCATCTGCTGGCTTCTTCGAGCAGGAGACACATGATCTTAGCTTTGTCTCTGGACTCTGCCACGGCGGGGAGTATGTCTCTGCATGCTACTGCCGTGCTAGTATGCAGGCCTATCAGCATCCGAATGAACTTTGAACTTTCCCTTGTGAACTTGAACTTTCATGTTTGGATTGTTTAGGTTGGTGGAGGTGTTTGCATGTTGCAGCTTCCCCAATCTGAAGATGGGTTTTCCCATAACTTGGTTTATCCAACCATTGAGGACTTCACGTCATCAACCAAGAATTGGACTTACAACTGTTACAGTTTATTTCCGCATGTTATGGTTCTCCTTTATGTCTTTCAGGTCTACAGTGAAATCTCCAGAGGACATCATAAAAATTATGAAATCTATAGATTTCAGACGGGGAGTATTATGTCCCATGAATGAGACATTTTACAGACTGTCCTGTGTATTTTACATGCTGTATTGCAGTCTCTCATATTGTTTACTGTTGCTATGTGTCCCTGTGTTTGCATAACTGAAATCCTCCCTTTCCATCAAGTTTGTACCTTCTGTCTCTCTGTTTCCCTCTTCTGGGCATGATGTCATTTCCTTCTTCTTTCTCTTGTGTTTTATTCTCCATCTTGGTTTTATCAGAATCACACGTGTTTTCAGTCTGTCTGAAGAAATTCTTTTTTACCTGCTGCTGTTTGTATGCATTCAACAAGAATTCTTAGGCTAAGTGCACACGGCAGGAATTTTCGCGTTTTTTTCGCGTTTTTTCCCGCGGCAAAAAAGCGAAAAAAATGCAAGCATTAAGCATCCTATTCATTTAAATGGATTCCGCAATTTTTGTGCACATGCAGCGTTTTTTTCCGCGAAAAAAACGCTTCGCGGAAAAAATAGCAACATGTTCATTAATTTTGCGGAATCTCGGCGGAATTGCCACCATAGGAATGAATTGAACCGCTTACTTTCCGCATGTGGCTATGCGGAATGTAAGCGGTTCATGTGCGGATGGTACCCAGGGTCCGGAGGAGAGGAGACTCTCCTCCGGGCTCTGGGTACCATATCCCTGGTAAAACAATAATTAAAATAAAAAATAATGATATTCTCACCTTCCGGCGGCCCCCGCAGCCTTCCCGCCTCTCAGCGACGCTCCCGTTCCCAGGAGTCCTTTGCGAGAATCACACAGATGACGTAGCGGTCTCGCGTGATGCTACGTCATCTGGGGTCTGTCGCAAAGGACGCCTGGGAACGGGAGTTGCCGGGAGCGTCGCTGAGAGGCGGGAAGGCTGCGGGGGTCGCCGGAAGGTGAGAATAGCACGATTTATTATTTTTTTATTATTTTTACATTAGATCTTTTTACTATTGATGCGGCATAGGCATACAAAAAAATGCGTATTTCCCGCGGCAGAGAAGTGTGGGATTGCCGCGGAAATTTCCGCGGCAATTCCGCAACGTGTGAACTTAGCCTTAAAGAAATCAAAGTCTCTTCTGGATTCTTCATAACATGTGTGCCGGCAGCTGAGTTAAGCTATCTGCGACCGTCGCCAATTGTAAGTAAGATGAAGAGATCCAGCATCTCACAGAGCCATATTTGCAGCCACAGGCCACGGGGACAGACTAAACATGTCACACACATCGTGCATATCGCTATACATACATTATAAATGTGCCCTATGTAACATGTCACACACATCGTGCATATCGCTGTACATACATTATATATGTGCCCTATGTAACATGTCACACATCGTACATATCGCTATACATACATTATAAATGTGCCCTATGTAACATGTCACACACATCATACATATCGCTGTACATACATTATATATGTGCCCTATGTAACATGTCGCACATCGTACATATCACTGTACATACATTATATATGTGCCCTATGTAACATGTTACACATCGTACATATCGCTGTACATACATTATATATGTGCCCTATGTAACATGTCACACATCGTACATATCGCTGTACATACATTATATATGTGCCCTATGTAACATGTTACACATCGTGCATATCGCTGTACATACATTATATATGTGCCCTATGTAACATGTCACACATCATACATATCGCTGTACATACATTATATATGTGCCCTATGTAACATGTTACACATCGTACATATCGCTGTACATACATTATATATGTGCACTATGTAACATGTCACACATCGTACATATCGCTGTACATACTGTGAGACAGTGAGAGTATGTGTGTTGAATGGGGTGTACATTTCACCTAGATACTTTGCTGACTGGTATAAGGGAAATGTATGGCTTTGTAAACCTAGTGGTAGAGAAAGGTCACTACACCTTACATTCAGTACACACTTGCAGCTCAGGCCTGAAACCACTCAGCTGTTAATTAGGAGACCAGAAGTAGGTGTCTGCGAACACAGACAGAGAGCTCGCTTCGTCTGGACAAGGAGTCCAGGCACAAGAAGGAGTCTCCAGGAGTATGAGCTGTCTCAGTCTGGGTGCTCGATGTACCCCGGACACAGGAGTAGTCTCTGTGAGAATCAATGCGGATAGCTGCTGAATAGGAGGGGAGCTCTCTCAAGTCTGGATGTTGAAGGTGCCTTCAGACACAGGGAGGAGACTCTGTGAAACTCCATGCTGGTAAATGCTGAATATATGTGTTGTTTTGGCCCAGGCTGTTAGAGTCTGGTCCCGGATAGATAGGGAAATCTATCTAAGTGTAGTAAGTGGCTGGACAAGCCCAGGTCTTATGTTTATGATTTGGTTTTGATTATGTTCTGTTTGCTGTGGACTTTAATAAAACTGGTTGCGGCCAGTTTTTACCAGAACTGCTGTCTGTGAATGAACTGTTTCCGTGCCACTCCGTCTACCCGGACGGCGATCCCAGAGCTATATCCCCTGAAAAGCTTACAATTGGTGGAGGATCGGGCAGCACAGTGGCGAGAGACAGCAATAAAGGTGAAGTCTGTTGAAGCAGCAGCAGAGAAAAAAAAAAGTGTGTCAGCAAAAACGTCTGATTGGAGCAGTCTTAAAGAGACAGTAGCCCTAATAGACTTTGCAAAGAAAAAAAAAAAAAGTGTGTCAATAAAGGAGAAACATCTTTTGGAGCAGTCTTAAAGAGACAGTGGCCCTAATAGAGTTTGCAGAGAAAAAAAAAAAAAAGAGTGTCTGCACAGCAAAGCTGAATTTTCTGTGGAAAAGACTGTGGAGTGTGTATGTCTTGAGTGAAGACTGCCGTTGTTGAGACAGAGAAGTCTGACAGCATGGATGACAGCATGGAGGCGCTGTTTGAACAAATGGCGCAAGTTAATGTGCAACATAAGACTGCCGTGGTTGAGACAGATAAGTCCGGCAGTATGGAGGAGCTCGTTGAGTACCTGGTCCAGGCCCAGCGGAGCATGCAGCAGAGCATGGAGCGGCAGCGCCTGCAGCACCAGCAGCGCATGCAGCAGGCCCAGCAGCAATTCCTGCAGCAGCAGCAGGAGAATAACCGGTTGTTTTTTGAGCAGGTTGCAGCACTACAAAAGACTTGCAGCGCATCGTCCCAAAGTAATGTTGCAAAGTCACCTGTATTGTCCGCTGTAAAGAAGGCGGTAAGACAGTCCCTGAAAAAGATGACACCTCGTGATAATGTGGAGGTATATCTCACTAGGTTTGAGGGACTGGCAGAGGAGAATCTGCCCCTATCTGAATGGGCCATGATGGTCGCACCCTATCTGATTGGAGAACCCCAAAGGGCCTATGCTGACCTGAGCGAGCAGGACAGCCAAGACTATGCCAAGCTGAAAGTGGAGATTCTTACCCGGCTGGGTGTTACGGTGACAGCCCGTGCCAGGGGAGTTCATGACTGGAGATGCAGTTGGGAGTCTGCAGTCAGCAAACCTGATTATGGAGTTGAAAAGGTGATAGTGGACCCCTACACCCAAGCACGTCCTCTTGAGGTACAGCCAGAGGTCGGACAAAGAGACCACCAGGACGCCAATCGTCTGGTCAGCCTGATGGAGAGGGCCTTCGCCACCAAGGACTGCCTCCGTGACCAGCCATCTGAGAGGTCGTCACTTCGGAGTTCCTGGACGCCGAACTCTCCCGGTAAGAGCGTTCCAGCTGTTGGGGTCGTGTGGGTGGGAGAGTGTGAATCTAGCCTGCAGTGAACCTGTGACTTTACTCCTGGAAGCCTTGGACTTTGTACTCCAGCTATTTCTACTGAGGAACTCTGGAACTCTTGTGTGGACTCTGGAACCCTGCTCTTTGAAAGATCCACGTTTGCATGGACTTACGGTAACAGAGAAGATCCTGAACCTGTTGTGGAGAGTGATTGCTGAGCTTAAGTTACTCTGGCCTGCTGTGTCTCCTGCCTCTGTATCTGCAAACTGTGTGACTATTTTTGCCAACTTGTATGAAGTAATACAAGACCTTTTATATAAAACCTGTGTCTCATGTATTTTCATCGCACCCAAGCACAAGACGCTATATGAACTGTACTACATACATTACAAGATTCAGAAGCCAAACGTTAGTGTCTGCTGGGTCCGGGAAGGCTGTGTCTGCTGTAACTGTGGATATCAGACGTCCGGTTGTACTTTCTGTGATGACAGTGGTTGTGACTTCTCACAACCATTCCAGGTGAGCAATTCCCTTAAGTTTTTTTTTTCTGCAGTGTTACCACAGGTAAACACTATTGTTTTTTTTTTTTTCTCTTTCCTCTTTTTTGTGTCTGCTGTAACTGTGGATATCAGATGTCCGGTTGAACTTTCTGTGATGATAGTGGTTGTGACTTCTCACAACCATTCCAGGTGAGCAGTCCCCTTAATTTTTTTTTCTCTTTGCAGTGTTACCACAGGTAAACACTATTGTTTTTTTTTTCTCTCCTCTCCTTCCAGTACTCCTGTCTTAAAAGATCTGGAAAATGGAGGCCCGCATAAAGGAACTTTGCGGTGTGACTGATAATATCCTTGCAGATTTGCAGACTATAAAGACCCGTTTTACTAACCTACAGGACCTCACTAATCACAATTTGCAAGTGTTTGGACAGACTGCCCAGGATTTGCGAGCCAGGATTGAGGTTCTAGAGGAGCGAGTCCAGGCTCCTGCCGTAGCCCCGAGTTCTGGGATTCCCAAGTTGCCCCCTTTTCGTTTTGGCGGTGAACGTGAGAAATTCAGGGGATTTATTAATCAATGCAATCTTTTTTTTTCTGCACATGCTTCACAATTTCCCACTGAACGATCTAAAGTGCTTACTATAATTATGTTGCTTACCAACAAGGCTTTGATGTGGGCAAACCCTCTGATTGAGACTGAGGATGAATGTTTGGATCATCTTGATGCTTTCATTTCAGCCATGGGACAGGTGTTTGATGACCCCAATCGAGGTGCAACAGCTGAAGCAGCCATGTTAGCTTTGCGCCAAGGTAAGCACTCGGTAGCTGAATATGCCTTGGATTTCAGGAGATGGGCCCTTGATACCACCTGGGACAGTTCCGCCAAAAAATCTATTTTTCGAAAGGGGTTATCTCCACTGATTAAGGATGAACTTGCTCGTGCCGACCCTCCCACTGCGTTAGGTGACTTTATTAACTACTGCATCCGTATTGATACTCGTCTGACTGAACGCAGGCAAGAGAGATGGTTCGAAAGCAATCGCACTAACCTTTTCCTACCTTCCTCTCCAGCTAAGGAACCTTTGAGTAGGATCACACGGGAACCTGAACCTGAACCCATGCAGGTAGACTCTTTACAACGACGGGTTAGTGATGCACGCAAGGAACATCGTTTTAAGGAGAATCTATGTTTCTATTGTGGTAAGTCAGGGCACTTCATTATAAACTGCCCCAGCCGTTCTCGTAAGACTACTGCAGCACTCATTCACTGTGAGTGTTGTGAGAGGAGATCTGTCAGGTCCGAGCCTCAGGCTCCAGAGAGATCTGCAGCAACAGATCTTGATTTCTCGGACTTAAACTCCGTTACTTCTGAGGACGATGACTGTGTAAACGCTGCAATTTTTCAAGTTTCCTCAGCGGTGTCCCAGCTAAGTTGTAGGAAAAACAATTCTCATTGCTTCCTTTCCATCAAACTCTGGGTTAACTCAGTCTGGGTGTCTAGCTCTGCTATGATCGACTCAGGGGCAAGTGGGAATTTTATGGATGTCTCCTTTGCTCTGAAACAGGGATACGTTCAGTGAAGAAGGCTACTCCAGTACAGATGGAAACTGTGGACGGTTCCCTGCTGACCTCTGGACCAGTGGATCAGGAAACGGAGCCTTTGAGGGTCCTTATGGGTAAAGATCATCAAGAGAAACTGTCATTTATGCTTATCTCTTCTCCCCACTTTCCCATTATTCTAGGGCTACCATGGCTGCAGGCTCAGAACCCTACCATTAACTGGGAGACCAAGGAATTACACTTTCCAGAGAAACAGATGACTCCAGAAGTTTCAGCGTGCTCTGTTCCTAAAGGAACCATGTCAGTCCCTGAACTACCAGCTGTATACCAGGACTATGTGGATTTATGTGACAAGAAGAACGCTGACCAGCTTCCCCCTCACCGTCCATATGATTGTCCAATTGAATTATTGCCTGGAGCAGAGATCCCTTTTGGTAAGATCTACCCCCTGGCGGGGCCTGAGCTAAAGGCTCTAAAGGATTACATAGACGAAAATCTAGCCAAGGGCTTCATACGCCCCTCTTCATCTCCTGTAGGTGCACCCATCTTCTTTGTGAAGAAGAAAGATGGATCTCTGAGACCCTGCGTAGACTATAGGGAACTCAATAAGGTTACTATTAGAAACCGTTATCCATTGCCTTTAATCCCTGAGTTATTGGAGAGAGTGCGGCATGCTAAAATTTTCTCTAAATTGGATCTCCGTGGGGCCTATAACTTGGTCCGTATTAGACCTGGGGATGAGTGGAAGACTGCATTCAGGTCACGCTATGGACACTTTGAATATCTAGTTATGCCTTTTGGTCTGAGTACCGCCCCAGCCACTTTCCAACACTTGGTGAATGACATCTTCAGGGATCTCCTAGATACATTCGTGGTGATTTATTTGGATGATATTCTAATTTTTTCTAACTCCACAGAGGAACATCATGGACATGTGAGAATGGTCTTGGAACGTCTAAGACAAAACCATCTTTACATCAAACTTGAAAAGTGTGAATTCCATAGGACCGAAATTCAATTTCTGGGGTATGTACTGTCTACACAAGGAATTAGTATGGATGGAAGCAAGACCCAAGCCATCAAGGATTGGCCAAGTCCTAGAAATGTAAAGGAGGTGCAGCGCTTCATCGGGTTTGCCAACTTCTATAGACGTTTCATTAGGAATTTCTCTGAGGTAGTGTCACCTATCACCCAACTTACCCGGAAAGAGTCTAGGTTCTCCTGGACTCCCCAAGCCCAGGAAGCATTTTCCCGTCTGAAAGATAAATTTACCACCGCACCTATCTTGGTACATCCCAACCCCGAACTTGCCTTCATAATAGAGGTGGATGCTTCAGACTGTGCCGTTGGAGCTATACTCTCTCAGAGAACAGGTGAGAAGAATGTCTTGCATCCCTGTGCCTTCTTTTCCCAGCAGTTGTCTTCGGCTGAGAGGAACTACGATGTGGGCAATAGAGAGTTGTTGGCCATTATTGCCGCCTCCAAAGAATGGAGACACCTTCTTCAGGGAGCTGCACAGCAAATAGTCGTCCTGACAGACCATCGTAATCTTGAATTTATCAGGTCGGCTAAATGCCTGACTCCTCGCCAGGCTTGCTGGAATCTTTTCTTAAATCAATTTAATTTTGTCATTTCTTATAGACCAGGATCACGCAATGGAAAGGCTGATGCACTCTCTAGGATTCATTCAGCAGAGACCCGTCCACTTGCTCCTCCTAAGACTATTCTTCCTGACTCTAGATTCCTGGGAGTGATTCATAATCAAGACCTACTTAAGGACATCAAGGAAGCATACCATGCGGATTCCTTGTTGGCACAACCCCCAAGGGACGTAAGTCTTGTCTTTAAGAATGGTGTGTGGATTCTGGGACAACGTCTGTATATTCCTGAAACAGTCAGATTGAGAGTATTGCAACTCATTCACGATTCCAAAATAGCGGGCATAGAGGAATTCTAAAGACACAGGAATTTCTTTCTCGTTTCTTTTGGTGGCCCACTTGCAGGAAGGATGTTTTAAACTATGTCACTTCATGTGAAGTCTGTGCAAGATGCAAAACACCTCGCTCCTCACCAACTGGTCTGTTACAACCTCTAGGGGGATCCATTTCTATAGACTTCATTGTGGAGTTACCAACCTCTCAAGGGAAGAACACCATTCTAGTGGTGGTTGACCGTCTAACAAAGGCAGCTCATTTTATCCCTTGTGTCGGCTTACCCACTGCAAAACAGACATCCGATTTGATGATTAAAGATGTGTTTCGCTTACATGGAGTACCGGATGAGGTTATTTCGGATCGAGGGGTGCAATTCACTTCTAGGTTTTGGCAAAATTTCTGTGCAGCATTGGACATTAAAGTAAACCTTTCTTCTGCTTTTCATCCTCAGACTAATGGACAGACCGAACGAACCAATCAAACCCTGGAGCAGTATCTCCGCTGCTTTATCTGCCACCTACAGGATGATTGGGTGGATCTACTTCCATTGGCTGAGTTCTCTTATAACAACTCTCAGAGCGCCTCCACTAAGCAGTCTCCTTTTTACTCCAATCTAGGTTATCATCCTAACATTCTACCACGATTTCCCATAGAAACGCCTTTACCAGCAGTGGCTGAAAGAATCACGTCTTTACAGAAGAATATGGATCTTCTAAAGGAGAATCTGGAATCGGCTCAGGAAAGGTACAAGAAAGCAGCAGATAAATTTCGTAAACCTGCACCAGCTTTCAAGGTAGGAGACCTGGTCTGGCTGTCAACCAGAAATCTTAAGTTAAGGATTCCATCGTCTAAGTTGGGACATAAGTACATTGGACCCTATAAAATCAGTAAATTATAAGTGCTGTTGCTTGTCGTCTTCAACTACCCAGAACTATGAGAATCCACCCTGTCTTTCATGTATCCCTACTAAAGGCTGCAACACCCAATACATTTCCTGGACGTTCTTCTCCTTGCCCTGACCCAGTGCTAGTCGATGGTCAGGAAGAATTTGTGGTAGAAAGGATTCTAGATTCCAGGTTATACAGAAATCAGTTACAATATTTGATTAAATGGCAGGGCTACCCAGTGGAGGACAACTCATGGGAACCAGTCAATAACGTTAATGCTCCTCGTTTGCTTCGCCAGTTTCATCAGAGGTACCCAGACAAGCCTGGTCTGAGGCCATCCGGAGGTTGTCCCTAAGGGGGGAGTAATGTAAGGTTCTTTGTACATGTTCTTGAAACTCAGTTTTTCCGTCGGCCATTTTGCTTTCTGTCTTGCTGCAGCTATCTTGCCCTCAGTCAAAATGGAGTTTTCAGCTTTCATGTTCCCGCCCTGATTCTCTCCCTCTTGCTTCTTAAGCAGCCACAGCTGAGCAATCAGTGCTTCTGAATCTAGCCTGCAGTGAACCTGTGACTTTACTCCTGGAAGCCTTGGACTTTGTACTCCAGCTATTCTACTGAGGAACTCTGAACTCTTGTGTGGACTCTGGAACCCTGCTCTTTGAAAGATCCACGTTTGCATGGACTTACGGTAACAGAGAAGAAGATCCTGAACCTGTTGTGGAGAGTGATTGCTGAGCTTAATTACTCTGGCCTGCTGTGTCTCCTGCCTCTGTATCTGCAAACTGTGTGACTATTTTTGCCAACTTGTATGAAGTAATACAAGACCTTTTTATATAAAACCTGTGTCTCATGTATTTTCATCGCACCCAAGCACAAGACGCTATATGAACTGTACTACATACATTACACAAAGTCTACCCAGAGACTGTCGTGGACTTGATCCCCAAACGCGGGAGGTTTCATGTGAAGTGGGGGTAGTGAAGAACCTGGTGCCCCCCGTCATATTGGGTAATGACTTTCCCCGGTCTAAGGATCTCTGGGGGAAAAATGTTTCTGATGGACAGTGTGATGAAGCTCGGTGCGCAGTCCCGAGGGGCGGAACACAATGCTAGGGGTCGTTAAACTTAGTGATAATGATGATGATGATGATGATAATGACAATGATGATGATGATGATCATGATAATGATGATGACCATGATAATGATGCTGATAATGATGATGATCATGATAGTGATGATGATACTGATCATAATCATGATAATGATATTGATAATAATGATGACTGTGATAGTGATGAAATTCCTTTGCAGGTGATGTTGGGAGACAAGGATGGTGGTTCTCGGGAACCGAGTGTCCCTGACTTACCTGTGTCCTGTGACAATTTTGAGAGTGAGCAGTGGCGAGACCCCTCTCTTAAAATGGCCCAGGAAAATATAAATGTTCTAAATGAGGTTTCCCAAGAGCCTGGCTCTGAGGAGAGGTTTCCTCATGTTGCCATAAACACTCACCTGTTGTATAGGGACACTGAAGTCCAGGGAGAGGTCGTGAGCCAGCTCCTAGTACCTGAGCTATATGGAAGTATAGTGCTGGGGTTGTCACATAGTCACATACTTGAGGGACCACCTGAGGGAAACCAGGGACCAGATGGTGAAGTTAATGTTGTGGATGACATGTTAACTAAGGTTCCAGATCAAGATGTGAATGAGAATGAATTGTATAACCCTGACAGTGAGCAGGATGTGAATGAAAATGAAGTGTATAACCCTGAAAGTGAGCAGGATGTGAATGAGAATGAATTGTATAACCCTGACAGTGAGCAGGATGTGAATGAAAATGAAGTGTATAACCCTGAAAGTGAGCCAGATGTGGCTGAGAAAAAGGGGTCAGACAGGGATAGTGGTAGTGATAGTGAATCATCTGATGACAATCAAGCAACCAGTGCAAATGAGGAAGGCATGGTAGCAGAGGAGGTTGAGAGTCCTGAGAGGAAGGCTGATGCTGACCTTGCAGTCGGACAGAAGATGGCATCTGAAGATGTTTTACAGTTGGCCGGTTCCCTGGCGAAGACTAAGGTGAAAGGAGGAGAGCTGAGCTTTAAAGGCAGGACTCTGAAACTGAACACAGCCCAAGTAGATGCTGTTGGAAATGTGAAGTTACCAAGGTATGGTGTGGATCTGTATCGTGCCAAGGACTCTGAGGGAGATGCTGCAGAGGTGGAAAAAGCCATAGAAGTGGTAGTCACCAAGCCAGATGCCTCATCAGAAGCTGAGGTCTCAAGTGAAGCTGTGAGGAACAAGCCTGAAGATATGGGGACTGACTCTGTCCAGGAATCTGTTTCTGCCGAAGACAGCGGCGTGGACGGGTTGCGGTTCGGATCAGTAGCTGCAACTCGTGAAGCTCAGGCTGGAAGTTCGGCGCCCGGAGCCACAGCGGTGTTCCCGAGTGACACCAAGGATCTGGATAAGTCACAAGATGAGATTTTGAGACATCAGGCTGGCGTTGGTGAGCTCAAGCGCACTTTCATGGAGTCTACATCGGAGCCACGTCCCAACAAATGGGAAAAGCGATGTGTCACTCCGTTGCCGCTGCAGACACACGGGAGCTCAGATGGGATGCAGAACGTGGTGGAAGAGAAGAATCCGGCGGGTTCTGAGTATACAGATGCAGCTATCAAGGAGAACTTGAAAGCCGGAATAAATGGAAATATTGGAGACCATAATGATGTGACTGAAGAGGTAGAATGTAAGACTGACGGTAGGGCTTCTGAGCATGTTATACCAGAAGAGCCTGAAGAAGGGGCCGAAGACATAAAAGACGTCCAACAGGTACCAGATGAATTGATGACTTCTCAGAAAAAACTCCAAACTGTGAAGAAGGAGTGTGATGAAAGCCATGAGCATCTTCGTGAGAAGGTCAATGAAGTAAAAGGAAGGATACAGAGAATCTCTTCGTTGCAAGAGCAAATGCTGCTCAATAAGTCTAAGGCTCTATATAAGAATGCTGTTGTTACGGTAGAACATTACAATTCAGCTGGAGACTTAGCGGATGAATTATGTGTACTGCAAAAGAAAAACGATCAGCTCCTTCTACAGTCCCAATCATTTGAACAGTGTAGCTTAAAATGGTCAGAGACCATGGCAGAGGAGCTTAAGGTCTGTGAAATAGACTTTATGAGTCAACCGATATTCAAGAAAATAGATGTGCTAAAGGGGGTTCAAGGGGAACTAGAGAAAAGTGAAAAACCCCCTATACCTTCTGTGATAGTTGGTGACACATGGTCAGTGCACCAGGGACAGGAGGTACGTGAGTTTCTGAGGAAGAGTCAGCAGAAGTGTTCTGATGTGCCGGGTCGTACTTCTCTGGCCAGGCACTATATCGAAACTGAGCCCGGCCCTAAGGTCAAGATGAAACCGTGCAGGATACCCGAGGCCCGCAGAGAGCATAGGCCTGGGAGGGTACAGGGTAGTGCGGATGCTTCAGATGAAGAGAAAGCTGATGTTGGCTATGGCTCAGGTGAAGATACAGATGACAGTAGTGAAGATGAAGCTGATGAGGGCCATGACTGGTCTAGAGTTCACTGTCTCTTTTGGATTGTTGACCAGCCCTCCGGTCTGGATGACCAGCCCTCCGGTCTGGATGACCAGCCCTCCGGTCTGGAAAAGAGGGGGGGGATATGTGAGACAGTGAGAGTATGTGTGTTGAATGGGGTGTACATTTCACCTAGATACTTTGCTGACTGGTATAAGGGAAATGTATGGCTTTGTAAACCTAGTGGTAGAGAAAGGTCACTACACCTTACATTCAGTACACACTTGCAGCTCAGGCCTGAAACCACTAAACTGTTAATTAGGAGACCAGAAGTAGGTGTCTGCGAACACAGACAGAGAGCTCGCTTAGTCTGGACAAGGAGTCCAGGCACAATAAGGAGTCTCCAGGAGTATGAGCTGTCTCAGTCTGGGTGCTCGATGTACCCCGGACACAGGGAGGAGACTCTGTGAAACTCCATGCTGGTAAATGCTGAATATATGTGTTGTTTTGGCCCAGGCTGTTAGAGTCTGGTCCCGGATAGATAGGGAAATCTATCTAAGTGTAGTAAGTGGCTGGACAAGCCCAGGTCTTATGTTTATGATTTGGTTTTGATTATGTTCTGTTTGCTGTGGACTTTAATAAACTGGTTGCGGCCAGTTTTTACCAGAACTGCTGTCTGTGAATGAACTGTTTCCGTGCCACTCCGTCTACCCGGATGGCGATCCCAGAGCTATATCCCCTGAAAAGCTTACAATACATTATATGTGCCCTATGTAACATGTCACACATCGTACATATCGCTGTACATACATTATATATGTACCCTATGTAACATGTCACACACTGTGCATATCGCTGTACATACATTATATATGTGCCCTATGTAATATGTCACACACCGTACATATCGCTGTACATACATTATATATGTGCCCTATGTAACATGTCACACACCATACATATCGCTGTACATACATTATATATGTGTCCTATGTAACATGTCACACATCATACATATCGCTGTACATACATTATATATGTGCCCTATGTAACATGTCACACACCGTACATATCGCTGTACATACATTATATATGTGTCCTATGTAACATGTCACACATCGTACATATCGCTGTACATACATTATATATGTGCCCTATGTAACATGTCACACACCGTACATATCGCTGTACATACATTATATATGCGCCCTATGTAACATGTCACACACCGTACATATCGCTGTACATACATTATATATGTGTCCTATGTAACATGTCACACATCATACATATCGCTGTACATACATTATATATGTGCCCTATGTAACATGTCACACACCGTACATATCGCTGTACATACATTATATATGTGTCCTATGTAACATGTCACACATCGTACATATCGCTGTACATACATTATATATGTGCCCTATGTAACATGTCACACACCGTACATATCGCTGTACATACATTATATATGTGTCCTATGTAACATGTCACACACCGTACATATCGCTGTACATACATTATATATGTGCCCTATGTAACATGTCACACATCATACATATCGCTGTACATACATTATATATGTGCCCTATGTAACATGTCACACATCGTACATATCACTGTACATACATTATATATGTGCTCTATGTAACATGTCACACATCGTACATATCGCTGTACATACATTATATATGCGCCCTATGTAACATGTCACACACCGTACATATCGCTGTACATACATTATATATGTGTCCTATGTAACATGTCACACATCGTACATATCACTGTACATACATTATATATGTGCTCTATGTAACATGTCACACACCGTATATATCGCTGTACATACATTATCTATGTGCCCTATGTAACATGCCACACATCATACATATCGCTGTACATACATTATATATGTGCCCTATGTAACATGTCACACATCATACATATCGCTGTACATACATTATATATGTGCTCTATGTAACATGTCACACATCGTACATATCGCTGTACATACATTATATATGTGCCCTATGTAACACGTCACACATCGTACATATCGCTGTACATACATTATATATGTGCCCTATGTAACACGTCACACATCGTACATATCGCTGTACATACATTATATATGTGCCCTATGTAACACGTCACACATCGTACATATCGCTGTACATACATTATATATGTGCTCTATGTAACATGTCACACATCGTACATATCGCTGTACATACATTATATATGTGCCCTATGTAACACGTCACACATCGTACATATCGCTGTACATACATTATATATGTGCCCTATGTAACACGTCACACATCGTACATATCGCTGTACATACATTATATATGTGCCCTATGTAACACGTCACACATCGTACATATCGCTGTACATACATTATATATGTGCTCTATGTAACATGTCACGCATCGTACATATCGCTGTACATACATTATATATGTGCCCTATGTAACACGTCACGCATCGTACATATCGCTGTACATACATTATATATGCGCCCTATGTAACATGTCACACACCGTACATATCGCTGTACATACATTATATATGTGTCCTATGTAACATGTCACACATCGTACATATCACTGTACATACATTATATATGTGCTCTATGTAACATGTCACACACCGTACATATCGCTGTACATACATTATCTATGTGCCCTATGTAACATGCCACACATCATACATATCGCTGTACATACATTATATATGTGCTCTATGTACAGTTAGGTCCATAAATATTTGGACAGAGACAACATTTATCTAATTTTGGTTCTAGACATTACCACAATGAATTTGAAACAAAACAAATCAGATGCAGTTGAAGTTCAGACTTTCAGCTTTCATTTGAGGTATCCACATTAAAATTGGATGAAGGGTTTAGGAGTTTCAGCTCCTTAACATGTGCCACCCTGTTTTTAAAGGGACCAAAAGTAATTGGACAATTGACTCCAAGGCTATTTCATGGACAGGTGTGGTCAATCCCTTCATTATATCATTCTCAATTAAGCAGATAAAAGGGCTGGTGTTGATTTGAGGTGTGGTGTTTGCATTTGGAAGGTTTAGCTGTGAAGGAAACATGCGGTCAAAGGAGCTCTCCATGCAGGTGAAACAAGCTATCCTTAAGCTGCAAAAAACAGAAAAAACCCATCCGAGAAATTGCTACAACTTTAGGAGTGGCAAAATCTACAGTTTGGTACATTCTGAGAAAGAAAGAAAGCACTGGTGAACTCATCAATGCAAAAAGACCTGGGCGCCCACGGAAGACAACAGTGGTGGATGATCGCAGAATACTCTCCATGGTGAAGAGAAACCCCTTCACAACAGCCAACCAAGTGAACAACACTCTCCAGGAGGTAGGCGTATCAATATCCAAATCTACCATAAAGAGAAGACTGCATGAAATTAAATACAGAGGGTTCACTGCACGGTGCAAGCCACTCATAAGAATCAAGAATAAAAAGGCTAGGCTGGACTTTGCTAAAAAACATCTAAAAAAGCCAGCACAGTTCTGGAAGAACATTCTTTGGACAGATGAAACCAAGATCAACCTCTACTAGAATGATGGAAAGAGAAAAGTATGGCGAAGGCGTGGTACAGCTCATGATCCAAAGCATACCACATCATCTGTAAAACATGGCGGAAGCAGTGTGATGGCTTGGGCATGCATGGCTGCCAGTGGCACTGGGTCACTAGTGTTTATTGATGATGTGACACAGGACAGAAACAGCCGAATGAATTCTGAGGTCTTCAGAGCCATACTGTGTTCTCAGATCCAGCCAAATGCAGCCAAACTGATTGGTCGTCGTTTCATACTACAGATGGACAATGACCCAAAACATAAAGCCAAAGCAACCCAGGAGTTTATTAAAGCAAAGAAGTGGAATATTCTTGAATGGCCAAGTCAGTCACCTGATCTCAACCCAATTGAACATGCATTTCACTTGTTAAAGACTAAACTTCAGACAGAAAGGCCCACAAACAAACAACAACTGAAAACCACCGCGGTGAAGGCCTGGCAGAGCATCAAAAAGAAGGAAACACAGTGTCTGGTGATGTCCATGAGTTCAAGACTTCAGGCAGTCATTGCTAACAAAGGGTTTTCAACCAAGTACTAGAAATGAACATTTTATTTACAATTATTTAATCTGTCCAATTACTTTTGGTCCCTTTAAAAACAGGGTGGCACATGTTAATGAGCTGAAACTCCTAAACCCTTCATCCAATTTTAATGTGGATACCCTCAAATGAAAGCTGAAAGTCTGAACTTCAACTGCATCTGATTTGTTTTGTTTCAAATTCATTGTGGTAATGTCTAGAACCAAAATTAGATAAATGTTGTCTCTGTCCAAATATTTATGGACCTAACTGTAACATGTCACACATCATACATATCGCTGTACATACATTATATATGTGCCCTATGTAACATGTCACACATCGTACATATCGCTGTACATACATTATATATGTTCTCTATGTAACATGTCACACATCGTACATATCTCTGTACATACATTATATATGTGCCCTATGTAACATGTCACACATCATACATATCGCTGTACATACATTATATATGTGCCCTATGTAACATGTCACACATCATACATATCGCTGTACATACATTATATATGTGCTCTATGTAACATGTCTCTGTGTTGTGTGCAGGTTTTCATTCCTTGCAGGTGATGTTTGGCTGTGAGCGGAGAGATGACGGATCCATCACAGGATACTGGCAGTACGGATATGACGGGAGAGATTTCCTGGCTCTGGACACACAGACCGGCACATATGTCCCCACTATGGTGCAGGCGCAGCTCTCTACACAGAGATGGAACAGTCCGGAAGTACAACAAGGGGAGATAGACAAGAATTATCTGGAGATAGAATGTATAGAATGGCTGCAGAAATATGTGGAGAACGGGAGAGAAGATCTGGAGAGGAGAGGTGAGCGCTCAGCACCGTAGCTCCGCAGCCTGCTGCCGGGACATGGCCGCTCTGGGGGCCAGCACTGTGGTGAGGGGGCCACCTATAGAGGGCAGCACTGGAGAAGGAGGACGGGCGAGCGGGGGTTGGCTACTTATAGAGGGCAGCGCATGGGAACTGGGCACCTATAGAGGGCAGCACATGGGCACTGGGCCCCTATAGAGGGCGCTGCTGCCTCACACCGATGGGGAGGACGTTTTCATTAACCCCTTAACGACCGCCGATACGCCTTTTAACGGTGGTAGTTAAGGGTACTTAAACCACAGCGCCGTTAATTAACGGCGCTGCGGAAAAAGTGTATAGCGCCCCCCACAGTCGCATTTTCTCCGGGGTCTCGGCTACCTGGGGTAGCCGAGACCCCAGAGAACATGAATCAAGTCGTTTTTTACCGACCCCGATGTTGCGATCGCCGTTATTAACCCTATAACCGCAGATATCGCGCATCACAATCAACGTCAACATCAGGAGAATCCGATAAGCGATAGGCGACATAGAAAGGAGGACAGGGGGGAACATATGATAGAAGTATACCTAAATTAGTGCGAAACATGAACAATTGGTTACAGGCGTTCGCAGTGTTGGGCTGTGTTATGGGCCAGAAGCATCCGGAACGATGCCCCGAATTTTTCATATTTCAGGATATGATATATAACACATATAAGTCGCATGGCGGTTCCGCTTGGCGGCATTACGATGAGTACTTCCGCAGGCGGCTGGCCCTACAGCCCGATCTAGGATGGGGGGGTTAAGCGATAGATGTGTGGATACGATTATTGCTAGCGCAGAAGCAGTCTCCCTTTTCTTCAGCGACCACTAATTACTCCGCAGGTCAACACTTGGTGGTTGTACGTTAACCCGGGGCCTGCTGGCTATTTAATGAGGGAAACTGCCGCTTCCAAACACTTTGTAAATTTAGACACGACTGCTCAGCATGCAGGGGAGGGCACCCAGCCTCAAGGTGTACTCGTCAAAAGAACAGATCGCCAACAAGGCAAAACCCCGGTGAGCGTAGCCGCGATGGGCCCCTGGCTAGATCTCTACCCCAATAGGGAAGCAGCACGTGTTATGTTTAGGTAGCTGAGGAGAAAAAGCAAAAACGGCAATACACCAGAGAGGCTGGAACCTATTGGATTGCAGTAACCTGAACTAACCACAAATTAGAGGTAGCCGTGGAGCGTTCCTACGTTGATCCTAGACACCTCGTCACAGCCTGAGAGGTAACTACACCTAAAGGCAGAAAGATGAAAGCTATCTGCCCCGGAGCAGATCCCCAAAGAAAATAGGAAGCCCCCAAACATGTAATGGCGGTTAGACAAGAAGAGGCACGGACACAGACAGAAAATAGAATGAGCAAACGCTGGGGCCCAATCTGTCTAGACAGAAAAGTACAGGAAAGAATTCTGACTGCAATCCAACAAAAAACCCTAAAAAATACCAACTCTTCTGATTGCAAAAACACCTGAGAACACACGATCTCCACCACCTAAATCAGATCTCTGGTGTAACAAAACTAAGCCGCAGCCACTGAAAAAACAGGAAAAAGCAAATGAACAAATAACAGTGGCTACAGATAAACTGAGAGGAGCACAGGCCCTAGGAGGGGCCCATCTGACCTCCACAAAAGTGCAGAAAATTATGCAAAAAGCAAGCACAAAAAGAAAAGCAGAAAATATCTTATCTGAAAGCAGATGTCAAGATCCCGTCTGGGTTGGAGCCGATGTTACTGCAAACACTAGGGAAAGCAGAGGCAAGTAGCGTAGTCAGGTGGCAGCCGGAGGTCGGTACACAGGAAAGGCAGTTCGGTTGCAGAGGAGCAGGCAGATAACGTAGTCAGGTGGCAGCCGGAGGTCGGTACACAGGAAAGGCAGTTCGGTTGCAGAGGAGCAGGCAGATAACGTAGTCAGGTGGCAGCCAGAGGTCGGTACACAGGAAAGGCAGTTCGGTAGCAATGGATCAGGCGGAGAGCGTAGTCAGAAGGCAGGCCGAGGTCGGTTCACAGGAGAGCAGTGTTTGTAGCAGCAGGAACAGCAGGAGAAAGAGCTTGACTAAAGGCTGGAAGCACAATAATCTCGCAATGACACACCCACAGGGCCAGGTTTATATAGGGCGTGTAATTGGCAATCAGAGGCCAAACGAGAGAGCACTGGGTGAAGCCGATCAGGAAGAACAGTCAATGGTATCCGGGTTCAGCAAGGAACTTTGTAGCCAGCAGAATAGCTCAGATGGTAGAGCTGCTGGCCGATGGACAAGAGACACTGGGTTCGATCCCTGACAGTACTCCCCTCCTTCCAGGATGGCCTCTGGACATCTCAGGAGCTGGCCTATCTGGGTACCTCTGATGGAAGGCTCTTGTAAGTCCAGGAGCATGGACGTTGTCCTTTGGTTCCCATGAATTTTCCTCTGGTCCGTAACCTTCCCACTGCACCAGATACTGCAGTTTACCTCTGAATTTTCGGGAGTCCAGAATCTTATTCACAATGTATTCTTCTTCACCACGGATCCTTTCTGGTGGAGGAGGTGGCTGAATTCTTCCTGGAAACGGGTTTTCACAGAAGGGTTTGAGCAAGGATATGTGAAACACTGGATGAATCCTCAGATTGTTGGGAAGTTTTAAACGAAAAGCAACCTGGTTAATTTTTGCAGAAATTTGAAAAGGTCCAATGAATTTCTGACCCAATTTGGAGGATGGCACATGTGTCTTAAGGTTTTTAGTGGACAGCCAAACTTTGTCTCCAACCTGAAGAGCAGGGGGCACTCTCCGATGTTTATCTGCTGCTTCCTTATATTCTTCCTGGGTCTTGAGTAATATCTCTGATAATTCCTTCTGGGATTCCTGTAATTTTGTAAGCCTGTCATTAACAGCAGGAATGGGAGTGTTCACTGGCAGATTAGGGATAAATACTGGATGTACTCCATAATTAGCAAAAAATGGGGTTTGAGATGTAGCGCTATGTATGTTGTTGTAGGCAAACTCTGCTGTTGGTAAATAGTCCACCCAGTCATCCTGAAGATAGGAAATGAAGCAACGGAGGTATTGCTCCAAAGTCTGGTTCGTTCTCTCCGTCTGGCCATTGGACTGAGGATGGAAAGCGGTAGAAAGATTCACCGTGACTCCCAAGGCTGTACAGAAACTCTTCGAAAATTTTGACGTAAACTGAACGCCTCTGTCAGACACCACGCTGTCAGGAATTCCATGTAACCTGAATACCTCTTTGATCATCAGTTCTGCAGTTTTTTCAGCAGTAGGAATTCCTTCAGTTGGAATAAAGTGGGCCATTTTTGTGAGTCGGTCCACTATGACAAGGATGACGGTCATCTGTTTGGAAGGGGGTAGTTCCACAATAAAATCCATGGAAATAGATCCCCAAGGCCTGGATGGAACTGGGAGTGGTTGCAAGAGTCCTAGAGGAGACGATCGTGGGGTCTTGTTTCGTGCGCATGTTAAACAGGTTGAAACATATTTCCTCACGTCCTTCCTACAATTAGGCCACCAAAAGAAACGAAGTAGTAAGTCTTGTGTTTTTGCAACTCCAGGATGTCCTGCCAGTTTAGAATCATGGACACTTTTGAGGACTTCAAGGCGAGAAGATTCAGGTACATATATTTGGTGTTTCTGCATCCAAAACCCCTCTTTGAATGAAAGATCGACGTCTTCCGAAGGATGGTTAAGGAAAGAGTCCTCTTGATATCCATCTTTAATTCTATTACATAGTCCTCTAGAGTGCAATATTCCCAAAAAATTTTTAGGGCCTAGAATTGTATCGTCATTACTAGACCTCTCCTGAGGTTCCGAACACATCCTGGACAGGGCGTCAGCCTTGCCATTTCTTGAACCAGGCCGGTAAGAGATTATAAATTTGAATCTTGAGAAAAATAAGGCCCATCGTGCTTGTCTTGCAGACAATCTTTTTGCTGTACGGAGGAATTCAAGATTCTTGTGGTCCGTGAGGACAGTCACAGGGTGATTGGCACCTTCCAGAAGATGTCTCCACTCGGAGAAGGCAACTTTAATGGCTAACAGTTCTTTATTACCAATGTCGTAGTTCTTTTCTGCAGATGACATGGTGTGGGAAAGAAACGCACATGGGTGAAGTTGTATCTTGTCCCCAACTCGCTGAGACAGAATGGCTCCCACTGCAGAGTCCGAGGCGTCCACTTCGACAGTAAATGGCAATTCAGGATTTGGGTGTACTAACAATGGAGCAGACGTAAAAAGAGTTTTCAACTTGTCAAAAGCCTCCTGTGCCTCCGGAGACCAGAAAAATGCTTTTGTCTTTTTTGTTAGTGTAGTAATTGGTAGTATGATCCGTGAAAAGTTCTTTATAAATTTTCGGTAAAAATGTGCAAATCCTATGAAACGCTGGACGTCTTTTAAATTTCTTGGAACAGGCCAGTCCACTACAGCATTGATTTTGCCGGGATCCATGCTCAGACCTTCTGGGGAGATGATATATCCCAGAAATTGGATACTGGTTTGTTCAAACTCACATTTTTCAAGTTTAATGTAGAGATGGTTCTCCTGTAGTCGTTCCAAGACTAACTGGACGTGCCTGCGATGCTCTTCCAAGGTGTCTGAAAATATAAGAATGTCATCAAGATAAGCCACAACGAATTTGTCCAAGAAATCTCGAAATACATCATTAATAAAATGTTGAAAGGTGGCTGGGGCATTGCTAAGGCCAAAGGTCATAACAAGAGATTCAAAATGTCCATATCTCGTTCTGAAGGCGGTCTTCCACTCATCTCCTGGGCGAATCTGTATGAGGTTGTAAGCCCCTCTAAGATCCAGCTTCGTAAAGATTTTCGCAGAACGGAGTCTCTCAAATAGTTCAGGAATCAAGGGTAGCGGGTAGCGATTCTTGACAGTGATATTATTCATCTCTCTGTAGTCAATACATGGCCGCAGAGTGGAGTCTTTCTTTTCAACAAAGAACAGGGGTGCCCCAGCTGGAGATGTGGAAGGTCGAATAAAGCCTTTCTCTAAATTTTCATCCAGGAACTTTCTTAATACCTTCAATTCAGGTTCGGAAAGATTGTAAATCCGTCCAAATGGAATGGTTGCTCTAGGCAGCAATTCAATGGGACAGTCGTAAGGACGGTGAGGAGGTAATTGATCTGCTTTCTTCTTACTGCAGACATCAGAGAACTGCTGATATTGAGGTGGTAGTTTCTCTTCCTTCTCATGCGAAATCTCAGAGATTTGGACTTGTTGGAGAACAGGGGGTTCCTTATGACAATTATTCTTACAGTAGTCAGATGGAAAGGTGATGGTCCTTGATGCCCAGTTGATAGAAGGGTTATGGACTGAAAACCAGGGGATCCCTAGAATAACCGGAAATTTTGGAGATGAAATAAGGTGGAGACTGACAGCTTCATGATGATCCGGGTCGATACAAATCTCCAGTTCGATTGTCTCATGCGTGACAGGTCCAGAAGACAAAGGTGATCCATCCACAGTTTCATTTCAATTGGTGTGGATTTGGTCCTACTGGAAATATTATTATTACGTGTAAATTTTAAGTCCATAAAATTTCCTCCTGCTCCCGAATCCAACAGGGCAGAGCATTGTATTTTTTGGGTGCCCATTACAACCTGAATGGGGATTACAAAATGAGATGATGTGGTATGTATTTTGTCTATTTCTGGCGTTACTGATGAGATAGTCTGCAAGATGGAATCCGACTGCTGAGAAAGGTCCATATTGCTGGCAGACCTGTTGTTGGTAAAGGCTATAGTCCTTTTGTTAGGACAGTTGATGGCATAGTGTCCAGGGTCCCCACAATAGAGGCAGAGATGTTCTGCACGTCGCCTCTCCTTCTCCTGTGTAGAGAGTGGTCTTCGGATGACGTCGATCTGCATCGGTTCAGACACGCCTTGCGTCTTTTCTTGGTGGTCTGATGCTGAAAATGAGAAGCCAGGGCTATTCCCAAGTGCTCGCAGTCTCTCCTTTTTCCTTTCAGTAAGTCTTTGGTCAATCCAGATACATAGTTGAACAAAGTCCTCCAACTGATCAGGGGTCTCAACCCTGGCAAGCTCGTCTTTCACTGGTTCTGATAACCCTCGTCGAAATTGACTTCTCTGGGCCGCTGGATTCCAGGTGGTGTCGGCCACCCAGCGACGGAACTCCGATGTATATTCCGCAACTGAGCGACGTCCTTGGCGCAAATTATGTAATTTGGTTTCTGCTGTGGCACAGCGGTTTGGGTCATCAAAAACTTGATTCATAGCTGCGATGAAAGCTTCCAGGTCATTAAGGAGGCCATAATCCTTTTCTACATAAGGTGAAGCCCAAGCAAGAGCTTCATCCGTCAGGAGATTTATCATGAAAAAAACTTTCATCCTCTCACTGGTAAAGGGAGCAGGTTGCATCTGGAAATATATGCGGCATTGATTGAGGAATCCTCGGTACTGCTGGCGATCCCCACTGAACTTTGCAGGCAGCGGCAGCCGCGCATTTGATTCGGACCCTGAATTGCGCATGTCCAGAAGTTGTTTATGTAGCTCAATTACTTCCTGTTGTAGACCTGTGAACTCAGTTTGTAACTTGGAATATTTTCCTTGAGAGTTAGTACAAAAATTTTGAAGTTCCGTAACTTGCTGCCTCAGGGTGTTTACAGCGGACTCCATTTTGGCGCGAGATTATTCTGTCAAGATCCCGTCTGGGTTGAAGCCGATGTTACTGCAAACACTAGGGAAAGCAGAGGCAAGTAGCGTAGTCAGGTGGCAGCCGGAGGTCGGTACACAGGAAAGGCAGTTCGGTTGCAGAGGAGCAGGCAGATAACGTAGTCAGGTGGCAGCCGGAGGTCGGTACACAGGAAAGGCAGTTCGGTTGCAGAGGAGCAGGCAGATAACGTAGTCAGGTGGCAGCCGGAGGTCGGTACACAGGAAAGGCAGTTCGGTAGCAATGGATCAGGCGGAGAGCGTAGTCAGAAGGCAGGCCGAGGTCGGTTCACAGGAGAGCAGTGTTTGTAGCAGCAGGAACAGCAGGAGAAAGAGCTTGACTAAAGGCTGGAAGCACAATAATCTCGCAATGACACACCCACAGGGCCAGGTTTATATAGGGCGTGTAATTGGCAATCAGAGGCCAAACGAGAGAGCACTGGGTGAAGCCGATCAGGAAGAACAGTCAATGGTATCCGGGTTCAGCAAGGAACTTTGTAGCCAGCAGAATAGCTCAGATGGTAGAGCTGCTGGCCGATGGACAAGAGACACTGGGTTCGATCCCTGACAGCAGAGATGCAGGCAAGACTCCAGCAAACTTCCAAATGAACCAGGAACCACAATTGAGGCAAGAACAATTGATCACCGTCGACCATCATGGGAGGGAACCTCCCTTATATCAGTCCAGTCAGCAATCCCAGATTGCCATTCCTCGCTGCAAGGTTCAGTACTGTCTGTAACCACCAGAGGGAGCCTCTGCTCAGAAACCATCTCTAGCACATAAATAACAGTACCCCCCTGTTGAGGAGGGGTCACCGAACCCTCACTTGTGCAACCAGACCGATCAGGATGAGCTCGGTGATAGGCACGGATCAGTCTCCTAGCATGGATGTCCGAAGCAAACACCCAAGAATTGTCCTGCTGACCATAACCTCTCCACTTAACCAAATACTGGAGTTTCAGTCTAGAAAAACGAGAATCCAATATTTTCTCAACCACATACTCCAAATTGCCCTCAACCAAAACAGGGTCAGGAGGCGCAGCCATAGGAACCACTGGCTCGACAAACCTCTTCAATAAGGACTTGTGGAATACGTTATGGATCTTAAATGTCCCTGGAAGAAGCAAACGGAAGGAAACAGGATTAAGAATCTCCATGATCTTATAAGGTCCAATGAACCTAGGCTTAAACTTTGGAGATGCAACCCTCATAGGGATATTTTTTGAGGACAACCAAACCAAGTCCCCCACTTTAAACCGAGGACCATCAGTCCTATGCCGGTTGGCAAACCATTGGGCCTTCTCCTGAGAGAGAGAGACAACCTCTCCACTACCTTGTCCCAAATCTGCTGCATAAGCTCCACAACAGAGTCAACACCTGGACAGACAGAAGCCTCCGCCTGTCCCGAAGAAAATCGAGGGTGAAACCCAGAATTGCAGAAAAATGGAGACATCAAGGTGGTAGAGCTAGCCCTATTATTAAGAGCAAACTCAGCCAAAGGCAAAAAAGAGACCCAGTCATCTTGATCAGCAGACACAAAACATCTCAAATAAGTCTCCAAGGTCTGGTTTGTTCTCTCGGTTTGTCCATTGGTCTGAGGATGAAATGCAGAGGAGAAAGATAATTGAACACCAAGTTTAGAACAAAATGTCCTCCAAAATCTGGAAACAAACTGGACTCCTCTGTCAGACACAATGTTCTCCGGAATGCCATGTAACCGAACCACGTGCTGAAGGAACAAAGGCACCAATTCGGAGGAGGAAGGTAACTTAGGTAATGGCACAAGATGTATCATCTTGGAAAACCTATCACAGATTACGGTCATTTTCTGAGAAACAGGGAGGTCGGAAATAAAATCCATAGAGATATGGGTCCATGGCCTCTTGGGCACAGATAATGGCATTAACAAACCACTAGAGCGAGAGCAAGGCTTGGAACGAGAGCAAGTCCCACAGGACTGCACAAATTTGATGACGTCACGAGACAAAGTAGGCCACCAAAAAGACCAACTCACCAAGTCTCTGGTACCAAAAATCCCGGGATGACCAGCCAACGCGGAACAATGAATCTCAGACATCATACTCTTCTTCCACTGGTCTGGACAAACAATTTCCCAATAGGGCAGCGCTCAGGTTTATCCTCCTGACACCCTTCCAGAGCCAGTCTCAAATTGGGCGAGATGGCGGAAAGTACTACACCCTCTTTCAAAATAACAGCAGGATCAGATAACTCAGGAGAGTCCGCAAAGAAACTCCTCGAGAGGGCATCCGCCTTAACATTATTAGTGCCAGGAAGAAAAGAAACCACAAAATTAAAACGTGTGAAAAACAAGGCCCACCTAGCCTGTCTAGGATTAAGTCGCTTGGCTGATTCGAGATAAACCAGGTTCTTATGGTCCGTGAGGACCACCACCTGATGTCTGGCTCCTTCCAGCCAATGTCTCCACTCTTCATGGCCAATAACTCTCGATTACCCACGTCATAATTACGTTCAGTTGGAGAAAATTTTCGAGAGAAAAAGGCACAAGGGTTACTCTCAGAGGTCTCTGGATTTCTTTGGGACAAAACGGCACCTCCCCACAATTTCAGAGGCATCAACTTCCACCTGAAACGGTAGAGAAACATCAGGCTGCCGTAGAACAGGAGCAGAAGTGAATCTCTGCTTAAGTTCCTGAAACGCAGAGATTGCCTCAGGAGGCCAATTCACCACATCAGAACCCTTTTTGGTCAAATCAATCAAAGGTTTAACAATACCGGAGAAATTACCAATAAATTTAAGATAAAAATTGGCAAAACCCAAAAATCTCTGAAGAGCCTTTAATGAAGTAGGTTGGACCCAATCACAGATGGCCTGAACCTTGACCGGGTCCATTTCAATAACAGACGGAGACAAAATGAATCCCAAAAATGAGACCTTCTGTACGCCAAAAAGACACTTTGATCCCTTCACATACAGTGCATTCTCTCTCAAAATCTGGAACACAGTCGAACATGTTTCACATGAGAGTCCCAGTCATTGGAAAAAATCAAGATATCATCCAAATAAACAATCAGAAATTTATCCACAAAATCCCTGAAAATATAATTCATGAAGGATTGGAAGACGGAAGGCGCATTAGTGAGCCCAAAGGGCATCACTAGGTACTCAAAATGCCCCTCTGGGGTATTAAACGCCGTCTTCCATTCATCCCCGTGCTTAATGCAAATAAGATTATACGCCCCCCTGAGGTCAAGCTTGGTAAACCAACTAGCACTTTTCACCCTGGAAAACAGGTCAGAAATCAAGGGTAACGGATATTGATACTTCACAGTGATCTTATTCAAGAGACGATTATCAATACACGGCCTCAATGAACCATCCTTTTTGGCCACAAAGAAAAAACGGCACCCAAGGGTGAAGAGGATGGTCTGATATGACCCTTCTCCAATGACTTCCTTGATATAAGATCGCATAGCATCGTGTTCAGGTACAGACAAGTTAAAAAGGCGACCTTTAGGAAATTTACTACCAGGCACTAATTCAATAGCGCAATCATAGCTCCTGTGAGGGGGCAAAGATGCAGATTTATTTTCACTAAATACATCCGAAAAATCAGTCAAAAAGTCAGGAACATCCTGAGACTGGGGAGAGGCAGAAAAAACAGGAGTGTCGGCATTAACACATTGGCAGCCCCAACTGGTCACAGACACAGATTTCCAATCCAAAACTGGATTATGAGACTGTAACCAAGGGAAACCTAGTACAATAATGTCGTGCAGATTATACAGCACCAGAAATTTGCAACTCTCCTGATGATCTGGTTCAACCCTCATTATCACCTGAGTAGAAAACTGGGGTTTATTCTCCGCCAAAGGGGTAGAATCAATGCCCAGTAGGGGAATAGACTTCCGCAGGGGTATCATGGGAAACCCACAATGTTTGGCAAAGTCAAAATCCATCAGGTTAATAGCTGCTCCTGAATCAACAAAAGCCTGAGCAGAAAATGTGGACAGGGAGCAAATCAGGGTAACAGTCAACAGAAATTTAGTCTGAACACTGCCCAAGACAACTGAGCGTGCAAAACGTCTTCCCGCTTAGGACAGACTGAAATAGGATGAGAGGCGTCACCACAGTAGAAACATAACCCATTGCGCTTTCGAAACTCATGATGCTGTGCCCCAGAAGTCACTCTATCACACTGCATGGGCTCAGAAGCTGGCTCACAAGGCAACACTATCTCACGCATACCTCTGCGCTCACGCAAACGTCTGTCAATTTGAATAGCCAATGATATAGAATCATTGAGACCAGAGGGAGCAGGGAATCCCACCATAACATCCTTTACATTCTCTGACAGCCCCTTCCGAAAAAGGGCTGCCAAAGCATCATCATTCCATTTGGTCATGACTGCCCACTTTCGGAATTTCTGACAGTACAACTCAGCGTCTTCAAGACCCTGATTTAATGCCAACAAGGTTTTTTCAGCTTGATCAGTGACATTAGGTTCATTGTACAATAACCCCAGAGCCAGAAAAAATACATCAACATCATTCAAAACAGGATCCCCAGGTGTCAGGTAAAAAGCCCAATCCTGAGGGTCGCCACGCAGGAGAGAGATGACAATTTGAACCTGCTGTGCTGCGTTCCCTGAGGACTTGGCTTTAGGCAAAAACTTCAGTTATTTTTGAAATTTAGAAATTTGCCGATCCCCAAAAACAATCTGGCATAATCCTAGGTTACAACGCAAGTATATTTATATAAATTCAGAAATTCTCATGGCCTGATCCCACCAAACAAATCTGTGCAATGACAATCCTAGGTTCTGAGGCAACCAGCAAATAGTAGCTCCAATCAGCCTCCAGAGAAACACTCAGTGGCAAGCTGATCACACGGCCAGACAACTGTGCAAGCTCATGAGAGAAAAAAAATCCTCCTCAGCACCCAGAGAAAAAGAGGAAAAATGCAACAAACAGAAAATAAAATATCTCTGACAACTCTGACAACTTTTTTTTTCTTTCCACACTATTTTCCCTCTGTGAGTACCATATAATTTTCAGTTTGGGCCGGTGATACTGTTTGTTTTGGTAGCTGAGGAGAATAAGCAAAAATGGCAATACACCAGAGAGGCTGGAACCTATTGGATTGCAGTAACCTGAACTAACCACACAACTAGAGGTAGCCGTGGAGCGTTCCTACGTTGATCCTAGACACCTTGTCACAGCCTGAGAGATAGCTTTCATCTTTCTGCCTTTAGGTGTAGTAATCTGCCCAGAGCAGATCCCCAAAGAAAATAGGAAGCCCCCAAACATGTAATGGCGCTTAGACAAGAAGAAGCACGGACACAGACAGAAAATAGAATGAGCAAATGCTGGGGCCCAATCTGTCTAGACAGAAAAGTACAGGAAAGGACCTAAATCAGATCTCTAGTGTAACAAAACTAAGCCGCAGCCACATGAAAAAACAGGAAAAAGCAAATGAACAAATAACAGTGGCTTCAGATAAACTGAGAGGACCACAAGCCCCCGGAGGGGACCTGGCTGACCTCCACAGAAGTGCAGGGAACAATGCAAAAAGCAAGCACAAAAATAAAAGCAGAAAATATCTTATCTGATAGCAGAAGATGCAGGCAAGACTCAGCAAACTTCCAAATGAACCAGGAACCACAATTGAGACAAGAACAATTGATCACCGGCAACCATCATGGGAGGGAACCTCCCTTATATCAGACCAGTCAGTGATCCCAGATTGCCATTCCTCGCTGAAAGGTTCAGTACTGTCTGTAACCACCAGAGGGAGCCTCTGCTCAGAAACCATCTCTAGCACATTCATAACAACGGCATTCCAATCAGCTTTATTAGGTTTTGATACCTTTCTACTCAGAATTCCTACTGCTGCTGCGATGTCAGATCTTGTAACGGTCGCTAGATACAGTAGTTTTCCTATTGCTGTTCTGTATTCTTCATTGTTTGGTAGCATATTTTTTTCACTGTTCATCTCTGAGATAATTAGTTTCCATTGGAGACTTTACTGCTTTTGCATCCTTTAGTCCAAATTTTTCTGTTATGTCTTGAATCATGTGATTTTGATTCAGTAGGAAACTTCCATCTTCTTCACTTTCTATCTGTATTCCTAGGTACTGTTTTACATTTCCTAAGTCTTTGATTTCAAAATGTTGTTTCAGGGTTTTTAGAATGTTTTCTTTATCCCTTTCTTGTTTAAAACAAATCAAAATGTCGTCTACATATATGAGTACATAAATCCATCTATTGCTCATCCTTTTTGTGTACAAGCATGGATCAGCTTTGCTCCTTTGAAATTTTTCATTTGTTAGTACTTCTGTGATTTTGTCATTGCACGCTTTAGCTGCTTGCTTTAAACCATATATGCTTTTCTGTAGTTTGCAAACTTTGTTTGGATTTCTTTCATCTTTGAATCCTGGAGGTTGTTCCATGTAAATGTCTTCTGTTAAATCTCCATTCAAAAAAGCTGTCATTACATCCAGATGTCCTAGTTCCATCTTTTCCATTGCTGCAACTGTAAGTAAAGTTCTTATTGTAGTGTGTTTGACAACTGGAGCAAATGTCTCATCATAGTCTTCTCCATATTTTTGAGAATACCCTTTAGCTACGAGTCTTGCTCGATATCTTTCAGGTGTGCCATCTGTTTGGTATTTTACTTTAAAAATCCATTTACATCCTATGACTTTTCTTCCTTCTGGCAAATCTGTTAGTGTCCATGTATTTGAATCATGCATGAATTTAATTTCTGTTTCTGTTGCTTCTACCATTTATTAGCTTCTTCTTCAGGAAGTTTAGGTATGTCTTCCCAAGAGGTAGGCTTATGGATTTTTCTTATACTTGTCTTGTATGAGAGACGTTTTGGTGGTTTTCCTTTGTTCTCTCTTATTGAACGTCTTGGTTCTGTGTCTGTTTGTAGTTGTGATTCTTCACTTTCAGTATTTTGTTCTTCATTAATTTCTACTTCTGTCTCATCAGGTATTTCTTCAGTTATGTCACTATTGTTTTTCTCATTTCTTGTTTTAACTGAAATCATAATGTCTTCATTTAAATCTTCAATGAATGTCACACTGTTACTCACTGTAACTCTGTCTGTTTTGGGATCTAAGATTCTATATCCTTTGCAGTTTTCACTATATCCAACGAATATTCCTTCAATGGATCTGTTTTCAAGTTTGGAACCTTTTTCTGTTGAAATGAATATAAAAACTTTACATCCAAAAACTTTTAAATGATTGACAGTTGGTTTCATACCTTGCCACAGTTCATATGGAGTTTTCTTCAGCTTTCTGGAAAAAAGTCAGTTCTGTAGATATGTAGCTGTCATTGCTGCCTCACCCCCATTATTTCTCTGGTAGTTTAGAATCTGTCAGCATACATCTCATCATTTCTGTTAGAGTTCTGTTTTTCCTTTCTGCTACTCCATTTTGTTCAGGTGTGTATGGAACAGTTTTCTGATGTTCTATTCCATTTTGTCTTAAGTAGTCTTCTATTCTGTGACCTGTAAATTCACCTCCATTATCACTTCTGATGACAATTGGCTTCCTTTGAAATTTGTTACTTGATTTTGTTACATAGTCTACAAGTTTATCAAAAACTTCACTTTTGTTCTTAATTAAGTATGTGACTGTGTATCTTGAGTAGTCGTCTATAAAAGTCAACATGTATCTATTACCTCCTGATGTAGTCACTTTCATTGGTCCACATACGTCAGTATGCACCAAATCAAGTGGTTTTTCGCTTTACATCTCACTTTCTTTTGGAATAGATATCCTTGTGGCTTTAGATTTTATACAACATTCACATCTTATGGTAATTGAACAATCTGATATCTTTAATTCTTTTGTCAATTCTTTTCTCTGTAGTTCCCTTATACTGTCCAGGTGTCTATGTCCTAGACGTCTATGCCACATGTGAATACAGTTTTTGTGATCATGTGTACATACCTTCATCTGTTCCTTTGGTTTGTCAAAATGATATAATTGTTCATCTGCCTTGACTTTGGTTATCATCTTGTTTCCTGCAATAATTGCACACTCATTGTCTTTGAATCCTACTGTAAGTCCTTTTGCTGTTAAACGTTTCACAGATAATAATCTGCCTTCCAATTTTGGAACATACAACACATCCTGTACAAGTATCTTTGAATCTTGTCCGAACTTGTTTGAACAATTTAGCTTACCTTGTCCGATACCTTCTGCGGTTATTTTGCTTCCATCTGCAAGATAAATGGCTTCTTTCTTATTTAAATCAAGATCAGTAAAGAAATTCTTGTCACTTGTCATATGACTCGTTGCTCCTGAATCAATAAACCAACCAAGTGATGATTTCTTGTCTGTTATTTTGAATGTGCCATTCCAATTATTCTCACACAAATCGGAAATTGTGTTTTTTACTTTCTGTGTATGCCTTTTATGTTGTAATTTTTGTTCTGCTTTCCATATAGTACAGTTTTTCTTTAAATGACCTTTTTTTACATCTGAAGCATTCTCTTATCTCTTTATTATAGGGTTTTTAAATTCTGTAGCTTTAAGAGCGTTTTCACTGTCCTTATCAGTAGAAGAATCATTGCTTTGTTCTTTTCTTCTCTGATATTCATCTATGAGTCTTGTTTTCACAAACTCTAATGTAATGTCAGTTTCTGTTCTCGTCTCAAGAGCATTTATCAAGGCTGTATACGAATCTGGTAAACTGCAAAACAATATAGCTGCTATATGACTTTCTTTAATATCTTCACCAATAAATCTTAGCTGTGATATCACTTCCATAATAGAGAATATATGCTTCTGCATGTCACTGTCTGCACTAAGTCTCATACTGTAAAGCTTTCTTAATAAAAAATAATTTGTGATTTAAGCTGGGTCTTTCATATAGCTTTCTTAATGCTTCCCACATTGCTTTCGCTGTTTCCTCATTTCTTATATGTATTAATTGAGCATCATCCACTAATAAGCTAATGGTGGCTCTCGCTTGTCTATTTTTCTTATCCCATGTCTGATTATCTTGATCAGGCCTATCTGTAGTGATAACTTCCCATAAATCATCTTTAGACAATAACATGTCTATTTTGAACTTCCATAGCTGATAGTTCTCATCATTCAGTTTAGCTACTGTGAGTTTTAGCTCTGTGCTACTTGTCATTTTTAACTTATCTCACTTGTTTGGAGAGACTTGCACTGAAGAATTCTTCTGCATTCACCAGGGTCTTGCTGTGAGAGTTCCACTGTCTTGGGTATCTGGTATTCTTGGTGCTTGAGATCTGTGGTGTCTGGATTCTCTGGGTATGCTGTATCTGGGGTGACTGGGTACGCTGTGTCTGGGGTGACTGGGCCCATAACCTGTTGCACAGCTTCTAAATCCACACCTTTGCAGTAGAAAACTTCACAGAGCAGGCTTCATGGGATAACAAGCTTTTACTTCTTACAACATGAGGTAAAAGGAAAATGCAGTTATTTCAGCATTGCATCAGGAAACAGGAACAAAACGAAAGTGAAACTACAAGTGAGACTATTTCTTATACAATTCATTAAACAGAAGGAAACGTTACACAACATCGCCATCTATTGTCAGGTCAGCATAAAGTCCTCCTTTTACTTATAATAAGTCCTAATCTGTTGCATATGCCAACAAGTATTACACTCTGCTGCTCCACTCTGCTGTCAGTATTACATTCCCGCTGCTCTGCTGTCAGTATTACACTCCGCTGCTCTGCTGTCCGTATTACACTCCCGCTGCTCCGCTCTGCTGTCCATATTACACTCCCGCTGCTCTGCTCTGCTGTCAGTATTACACTCTGCTGCTCCACTTTGCTGTCAGTATTACACTCTGCTGCTCCGCTCTGCTGTCAATATTACACTCCGCTCTGCTGTCAGTATTATACTCCGCTGCTCCGCTCTGCTGTCAGTATTATACTCCGCTGCTCCGCTATGCTGTCAGTATTACTCTCTGTTCTGCTGTCAGTATTACACTCCCGCTGCTCCGCTCTTCTGTCAGTATTACACTCCGCTCTGCTGTCAGTATTATACTCCGCTGCTCCACTCTGCTGTCACTATTACACTCCAGTGCTCCGCTCTGCTGTCAGTATTACCCTCCGGGGCTCCGCTCTGCTGTCAGTATTACGTTCCGGTGCTCCGCTCTGCTGTCAGTGTTACACTCCGCTGCTCCGCTCTACTGTCAGTAATACACTCCCGCTGCTCCGCTCTGCTGTCAGTATTATACTCCGCTCTGCTGTCAGTATTACACTCCACTTTGCTGTCAGTATTATACTCCTGTGCTCCGCTCTGCTGTCAGTATTACACTCCGCTCTGCTGTCAGTATTACCCTCCGGTGCTCCGCTCTGCTGTCAGTATTACGCTCCGGTGCTCTGCTCTGTTGTATTATGCTCCGCTGCTCCACTCTGCTGTCAGTATTACACTCCGTTGCTCCGCTCTGCTGTCAGTATTGCACTCCCACTGCTCCACTGTGCTGTCAGTATTGCACTCCGCTCTGCTGTCAGTATAACACTCCGCTCTGCTGTCAGTATTACACTCCTGCTGCTCTGCTCTGCTGTCAGTATTACACTCCGCTCTGCTGTCAGTATTACACTCTGAAGCTCCGCTCTGCTGTCAGTATTACGCTCTGCTACTCCGCTCTCCTGTCAGTATTACACTCCTGCTGCTCCTCTCTGCTGTCAGTATTACAACCCTGCTGCTCCGCTCTGCTGTCAGTATTACACTCTGCTGCTCCGCTCTGCTGTCAGTATTACACTCCTGCTGCTCCGCTCTGCTGTCAGTATTACACTCCTGCTGCTCCGCTCTGCTGTCAGTATTACACTCCGCTCTGCTGTCAGTATTACTCTGCTGCTCCGCTCTGCTGTCAGTATTAAACTCCGCTGCTCCGCTCTGCTGTCAGTATTACACTTCCGCTGCTCCGCTTTGCTGTCAGTATTACACTCCACTGCTCCGCTCTGCTGTCAGTATTACACTCTGCTGCTCCGCTCTGCTGTCAGGATTACACTCGCTGCTCCGCTCTGCTGTCAGTATTACACTCCGCTGCTCTGCTCTGCTGTCAGTATTACGCTCCGCTCTGCTGTCAGTATTATACTCCGCTGCTCCGCTCTGCTGTCAGTATTATACTTCCGCTGCTCCGCTCTGCTGTCAGTACGAGGCTAAGTGCACACATTCAGGATTATTTGCATTTTTTTCGCGGCAAAAATGCGTAAAAAATGCATGAATGAAGCATCCTATTATTTAGAATGAATTCCACAATTTTTGTGCACATGGTGCATTTTTTTCCGCGAAAAAAAAAACGCATCGGGGAAAAAAGCAACATGTTCATTAATTTCATTACTGCGGATTGTCTATTATGTGTTTTTTATTAGATATGGCCTTAATGAGCGAATGGTTTTATCTATGTGGATAGTTCTAAAATATTTTTTAGGTTATAGACACGATTGGTATTTTAATTAAATAGTAAATAAAGTTTTCATTTTGTTTTTATTTTATCATCCCTCATCTTTTAACATTGATAACCCTAATTGGGTGTTGTCCTTCTATAGATTTTGCTCGCAGCAATGACTCTAATGAAACCACCCAAATAGTGTATCAGATAACCCCCCTTTTTTGTGGTTTTCTTTTACTGGTGATGTTTGAAGGGAGGAGGTGCGTGGGGTAGCTATAGGGATATATGGCTGGGTATTCAGTGGGTCGCTATCCCTGATGAAAAAGGTCTGTGAGCCTTTGAAACGCGTCGGTAGATTTTTGACCCTTCCCGTTTTCTGTCCCGCGGTGACGTCACCCGTTCCCTGTCCCGCCCACCACTCTGCCCGCTTTCCTTCAGCGGTGCCTCTCGGCCGGAGGACACCGCTGCTTGCAGAGATAGCTGGGCGGCAATTCAGGAGGCATTGTTAGACAACAGGGAGGACGCTCCCTGCCTCACTGTCATCTTGCCTCCCTCGCTGCACATCTTCTGATGTGTGTTGGTCCAGCAGTTTATTTGGGTGTAATAGGATCAATGGCGGCGCAGGCAGTGTATCTTTGATATATATATGTTTATTAATCGCCTGGTACCTTAAACAGACACAGACTGTCTGTGTTTTATAAAACCAACTTGATCGTTTCAAATTAAACTGGGCAGAATACAATTTAGTCTATTAGCAATGATCTTGGAATAAATTTTTAAATCAGTATTAATGAGGGAAATGGGCCTATAATTTATTATTTGGTCTGGGTTTAAGTTTGGTTTAGGAATAAGAATTATATTAGCTTCAAGATTTTCTTTCAGAAATGCACCTGTAGATGCAGCAGCATTAAAAATCTGCGTTAAATGGGGTACCAGAATCTTGCTGAAAGATTTATAATAGTTATTACTATATCCATCAGGACCAGGCGCTTTATGGGAGTGAAGTTGTTTAATAATATTAGATGTTTCTTTGTCATTAAAAGGAGAGGATAGAAACTCCAAATCATCCATAGTAACCTTAGGAAGATTTACTGATAAAAATCTTTACTCAAATTTCATTGGGAGTAGGATGGGAGGGATTCTCATTTAAATTATATAAATTTTTATAGAACTGCAAATGAAGTAACAATTTTTTGTGGGTGTAGAAGTGTAATTCCTTTGGGGTAGTAATCTTATCAATCCTGTTTCGAATTCTTTGCTTTTTGATTCTATTGAACATAAATTTAGATGGCTTGTTTAAAGACATGTAATATTTAAATTTGGAGTTTTTGACTGCTGAGTCGTAAAAAGAGAACATAATGGCTTTCAATTTATGTCTTAATTTTAATAGATCTGATTTTATTTTGGGACAAGGGGAAGAAAGAAGTATTAGTCAAAGATGATTCCTTATCTTTAATCATGGACTGTAATTCTTTGATTTTATTTCTGTTGAATTTTTTAATTTTAGATGAGATTTGTATTAAGGTACCTCTAATGACCGCTTTATGAGCATGCCATTGTAAAAAGGGCTTCGTAGAATCAAAAGGGTTTTCTCTAAAATAATTAGTTAGGGCCAGGGAAATTTCTTTGATATTTGGAATTTTGAAATATTGAGGAATTACACTTCCATAAAAATTGATTGTTAATTGTATGGCCTTCTTCAAATTCAGCAAACAATGGGGCATGGTCAGAAATAGTTTTACTACCTATAGAAATGGATTTCAATCTAGGGAGGGAAAATATATCTGTCAGGATAAGATCTATCCTTGAAGCTGATAAATGAGTGTCCGAGAAATAGGAATATTCTTTCGATGTGGAATTAAAGGATATGCCACACTAAGCGAGATCGCAAGCGAGATCGCTAACGAGATCGCTACTGCGTCACCATTTATGATGCAGTAGCGATCTCGTTAGCGACTTAACTGTGTGTGACATGTAGCAGCGATGTGGCCCCTGCTGAGATGTCGCTGATCGCTCATGAACATTCTGAGCCGTTTTTTGGTCGTTGGTGTCCCGCTGGTGAGCCTGAATCGCTGAGTGTGACACCCTTTATGAACGACTTCATCAGCATCGCAGGTGGGACTAGGTTTTCCTAACGACCGCAGAGGTCGTTATACAGATCGCTGATGAGTTGTGTTTGGAATCTAACTAGCGATCACATAGCGATCGCACTAGCGATCTCGCCAGGTTAAGTCGTTGTCGTGATCGCTAGTGCGATCGCTAAGTGTGGCAGTGCCTTAAGACATCTAAATGAGTCAAATAATTCATTTTAAAAAATCCAACAATTTAGTGAGGGAGATTTGCATCTATTAGTAGAGGATGAATCAAGAATGCTATCCGGTACAATATTATAGTCTCCCAACATCAGTAAAATACCTCTTTTAATTTGATCAACTTTTTTAATTATTTTATTTAAAAATTTAATTTGACCCTTATTTGGGACGTATAGATTAACTATTGTGTACATTTTAGCGTTTAGATTACAAACCAAGATATGGTAGTGTCCATTAATATCAGTAACCTCTTCTAACAATTCAAAAGATAAAGAATTCCTTATCATAGTGATGACTCCCGCCTTCTTTGAGGAATTTGACAACTCAAAACTAATAGGATAATTTCTTAAAGAAAATTCTGGGTGATTATTTTGTTTAAACTTTGACTCTTGTAAACAAACTATGTCTGCTGAAGATTTGAGAATTTCTCTCTGGATGGTAAAGCGTTTATTAGGACTATTAAGTCCCCTTACATTATAAGAACACAATTTAATAGTCATATTACTAAACAATGGACCGTTGGTTAATTACAAACAAAACAAAGGGCTTCTGTATAAAAATAAACTACAAACTATGAAACAAATAAAAACAAAATACAAATCTCTAGAAGGAATCCTACACCACGGATTCTCCTTCTGGTGTGGGAGGTGCACTATCTGAGGAAACAGCCTCTAATGTAAGAATAAAATGGCCCAATCTAAACTTAGCGCACCACTGAAAAATAAAACCCTTAAAGCATCATGAAAAATTAAACAATAACCAATTCAGACTGCATAAAAATTTTAAATCAGAATATACATTTTAGATCTCAAGTAACATGTCTGGAGCCTGGAGAACCATTTTTGCCCGAATGAAGCACTAAGCCATTCATCTTCAGGAATTCATACCCATCTTTCGGTGAGAATACGACCGATGTCTTTCCTTTAAAATTGATCAACAGTTTCAGCGGGAAACCCCACTTATACGGGATTTCTTTGTCTCTGATGTAATGGGTCTAATAAGCTTTCTTTCCTCAATGGACTCTTTGGAGAGGTCAGAGAATAACTTAAGATGTCCAAAAGGTTCTGGGAAGCCCTTTTTTTACTTTGACATAGTTCTGGATCCTTTCCTTGATGTGGTAAAAGTGAATCCTCATTATAGTGTCTCTTGGTAATTCTCTTGGGATATTAGATGGTTTTGGCAGTCTATGGATACGGTCCACTATTAAATCAGAATCAGATAAATTTGGCAGCATGTGTTTGAAGACATATTTAATGTAATCAGGAAGTCTATTAGGTGTAACATCCTCAGAAATACCCCTAATTTTGATGTTATTTCATCTTGACCTATCTTCTATGTCAGCCAATTTAAGCTTTAGTTTCTGAAGCTCTACCTCTGTATCTTGTTTCTCCTTTGAAATAATTTCATTTTTTTTTCCATATCTGATAGTCTATTTTCCTGGTTTTCCAATTTATTACTGAATACATCCAAGGTTTCCTGGAAAATTTTGGTTTGTTTGTCGAGATCTTATTTAAGTCTAGCGCTAATTTTATCGGCAAGACTGGTCATAAATGCCTCCATAGAGTGACTGTCAAAAGATTCAGGAAATACCGCACTTGATCCCGTCAAACTTAAGCGAGATTTTTTGGGACTAAGATTTGGAGAGTAGGTATTAGAAAATTCGTCTGATGAATTTGTTGCAGAGGAACGATCATTACCCCACTTTTTCAAGCCTTTCCTTTTTGATGAAGATGCTTGACGTTGGTATAGTCGAGCTGTTTACTCGTACGGAACCAAGGACTCCCAAACTGAGCCCCTTTCCCATTATCAGGATACTCCCCGATATCCTCTCCTCAATAACGAGAGACAGTAAATCTTTGGAATATATATGGCCACAGCAGCCTTTATTTAAATACAAACAATATTAACAATAATTAACATATCAACAACATTAGGGAGGAGTCCTTGAAGCTACAAAGATCATGGTGAATTGAACCAATATCCTGTGAACAACACCCAACCTCTTACTCCCAGCCGTTACCCCACAAGCTCGGGAGCACCACCATTGAGGTGTGTTGTTCACCCAATTACTTGGGGATCCGCCCACTCCATGTGAACTCCCCTTCCACCATTCACCAGATCACCACCACATAACTTCAAACAGTGGAGACCCTAAACAGAGTCCCCACAAACCAATTTCCAACAACTTCAAGGACTCTCTCCCCACCCCCTTGAGCCGCCATGACCCAAAATTATACAAAATAAACAACCTCATCAAACAGGGAGGGAGGGCGGGACTATTGATGGGGCAAGACAGGAACTGACCCTGGATCCGCCCCATCACTGCCTTATAAACCCCCCACCACCCCCTCTCATTTAAATGTTCCTCCCTCTTTGTAAACCCCTCCAAACCCCCGTCATGCCGGCCTCCGCCCACGCCTCTTTCTTGAGGGGAGGGAGGCTCTGCTCCGGCCATTACTTGACGTTGGTATAGTCGAGCTGTTTACTCGTACGGAACCAAGGACTCCCAAACTGAGCCCCTTTCCCATTATCAGGATACTCCCCGATATCCTCTCCCCAATAACGAGAGACAGTAAATCTTTGGAATATATATGGCCACAGCAGCCTTTATTTAAATACAAACTATATTAACAATAATTAACATAACAACATTAGGGAGGAGTCCTTGAAGCTACAAAGATCATGGTGAATTGAACCAATATCCTGTGAACAACACCCAACCTCTTACTCCCAGCCGTTACCCCACAGGCTCGGGAGCACCACCATTGAGGTGTGCTGTTCACCCAATTACTTGGGGATCCGCCCACTCCATGTGAACTCCCCTTCCACCATTCACCAGATCACCACCACATAACTTCAAACAGTGGAGACCCTAAACAGAGTCCCCACAAACCAATTTCCAACAACTTCAAGAACTCTCTCCCCACCCCCTTGAGCCGCCACAACGAGGGCCCCATTGAAACCTCAATGGCCCGAGACCCCCTAAACCCGCAAAGCTATGGCCCTTTCAATACCCTCCTGAATACCCAAAGCCCAAATATCCGAACCAATGGCATTCAGATGAACCCCATCAGCCAACCAAAAATCTCCTTCACCCTTCTCCAAATCAAAATGCCGCACAGACACGTTACCGCTCCGAGCCATGAAAGAAGACACAGCCCTATTAACCTTTATCCTGGCCTTATTAATCTTAGCCAGGGACCTCATGTTCCGCCAACGCCTGCGTGGAACAATTTCGGACCAAACCAAAATGACCCCCGGATACAACACCCATAACCGCAAGCAATCCTGCTTAATGTCTTTTACTAATTCCCGGAAGGGTCGCACCGCAAGATCATTCCCCCCTGCATGGAGTACCAAAATATCAGGAGCACGGTCCAAACGAGTGCAACCATGAATTTCAGGCAAAACCCTCTTCCACTGCATTCCTCGGAAACCGAGCCATCGCACCACCACCATAGATCGGGGAAAACCCAATTGCCGACCATCAGTCCTGACGTCACCTCGCAAAGCTCCCCAGTGGACAAAGGAATGACCTAAAATCCAAACCAGCAGGGGGGCGATACCTGAAACGAGAAAACAATGCTAAACATACCAAAAGAACACCTTCAAAAAACTATTACTAATAGTCACACATCCCCAACAGAAAGGCCAACACCCCCACATCGCGAATTAAGGCCTAATATAACTCCGAAATCGATTAGACTTCCAACCCCCAATATGTTGAATCGATGACGCACCCAAACCCCTACCAGCCGCTTCAGTCGCAGCACCAATACGGAAAGAATGAGTCCCAAAACGAGATTCATCCAAACCCAAAGCTCGAATGGACTTCTTGAAAATGGCGTTAAACTGATACCTGGACAGGCTACCGCCATCAGCATGGCACAACAATGAGCCCCCCAATCCGGGCCCAATTCCCAAAAACTCTTCAAGCATAACACCGGACACATCGAATACTCCGGAACACTGCCCAACACAACCCGACGGCCCTTCCCCCTCCTGATCCGTTTTAGACCTATGCAGCCAAAATTCAACTCCACCCGCCGTCAATAGCACGTCTTTAGCCAACAAACTGCCTACCCCCCGCTTATTACACGAAACCAGCTCGCCCACCCGCAAGGCCCCAAAAAATGCCAACGAAAAAGCCAAACGGATCAATAGAACCTCAAAACGAGAGGAACACAACGTATCCAAAATAAAACCCAACCGTTCCAACAAAGCAAAAGATACCGGTCGCCTCGTGTCACCAAGCCCCTTTTTTCGACGAAAACCTTTCGCCGCCTGCTGTACCAAAAAGGTCTTAGACAAATCAAAATTCCCACGCAAACGGAAACCAAAAGATAATGCTGCCAAAACCCGCGATACTTTGGCACAAGACCATCCTTCCCTCGCTCCCTGCCCCAACCAAGCCAACAAGGCCCTTTGTTGATCCACCCCTTGTACCACAACTGGAATTTTCGCTAAAAACTCCTCCCAATTAAGCCACACTGCCTGATAAGCCGCCCAAGTTTTTGGAGCCAACGACGCCCTAATCAGTGACTCTGCGGACCGTAAACCACCTTCCACAGCTCCTCCGGGCAGGCTAAGCCTTCGTACTCCGCTTCCGGGCCAATGAGCGAAAACGATCCCACTGTAAACGAGAAAGAGAATCAGCTATATCATTCTTCACTCCCGGAACATGCGTCGCCGTCACGTGCGCATTCAATGCCAAACACAGCAAAACCAAACGTTGCAAAACTCGAACGACAGGAGGAGAGGATGCAGTAAGCCCATTAATTGCACAAACAACTCCCATGTTATCACAGTTGAACCGCACCCGACGATCCCGAAACTCCTGCCCCCATAAATGCACTGCCACAAGGATCGGAAAAATCTCCAACAATGTTATGTTGCGCACCAAGCCATCAGACACCCACTCCCCAGGCCAGCGAGACGCACACCACTGACCCTTGAATTAGGCTCCAAAACCAACACCGCCGGCCGCATCCGTAAACAACTCCAACACATCATTCCCAACAACCTCAGCCATGACCAATGAACGCCCGTTATACCCTTCTAGGAAGGAATCCCAAACAGCCAAATCCGCCTTAAGTTCCCCAGACAACCGTATGAAGTGATGAGGGGCTTTAATCCCTGCCGTAGCGCTAGCCAGCCTACGTGAAAAAACTCGCCCCATCGGCATCACTCGACATGCAAAATTCAGCTTCCCTAGCAATGACTGCAAATCCCGCAACGACGACTTCCTCAAACGGCGCGCTCTTCCCACTTCAGCCCGTAAAGCCAACAACTTTTCCTCGGCAATCTGAACTCCCATGCCACCGTATCGATGACTATCCCCAAAAAACACAAACAAGTAGATGGACCCTCAGTCTTACCAGGCGCCAAAGGAACCCCAAAACGCTCCGCCACCCACTCAACAGCTCTCAAAATCCCGTGATAGCGCGAAGAATTTGCCGGACCCACACACAAGAAATCATCCAAGTAATGAATAACTGATTCACAACCGGACACCTCTCTCACTACCCACTCAAGAAAGGAACTGAACGCTTCAAAATATGCGCATGATAAAGAACACCCCATGGGTAAACACCTGTCAACAAAGAACCCGCCTTCCCAAAAACAACCCAGTAGCTTCAAGCTATCCGGATGCACCGGCAAAAGCCGAAAAGCAGATTCGATGTCGGTCTTAGCCATAAGGGCCCCTCGACCGCACTTCCTCACCCACCGCGCAGCCTCATCAAAAGAGGAATAAACCACTGAACAAATTTCAGGATCGATGCCATCGTTCACTGATCTCCCCCGCGGGTAAGAAAGATGCTGAATGAGCCGAAACTTGTTCGGCTCCTTCTTTGGAACAACGCCCAACGGGGAAACCACTAGATCAGAAAAAGGTGGCGACGAGAAAGGGCCCGCCATGCGACCCAACGAAACTTCTTTTGCCAATTTTTCCCCCACCACCTCCTTATGCAATAAGGCCGAACGCAAATTCCTAAGTACCCGCGGGATAGCAAACGGGGGATGTGGGATAATAAAACCATCCTTAAAACCATTATACAACAACACCGCCTTCTCCTTGTCCCCATATCTATTTAGATAAGGGACCATCCTTTCCAGCCTCACTGGAGTCTCTCCCTTGTGAATTACCTCCCCCAGACTTTTGCTTCCCTTTTTTAAAACACTTGGACGCTCCATGTGAGGCGCCATTGCAGTTGGAGCAAACATGTTTGAATTTGCACCCCGCCCCAAATTTACACTGGCCGTCATTAAACTGCCAGCACACCCCAAATTTGTTTCCACCTGCTTGCCCTCGACCACTTCCTCCCGCTGCCCCCGCGTTATTGCTACTCTGGCTTGCGCCCACCGTTCCCCCAAGAAAGGAATGCCCGAACTTATTCTGTGCAATGACTCTCATCCACAGACCAATATCCTTCTGATCCCAACGAATTGCCGGACGAACAGCCTTCCTTTGCCTAAACTGCTCGTCATACCGCAGCCAAGCCTGCCCCCCATACACCCTATATGCCTCCCCTATAGCATCAAAGTAGCAAAATAAAGCAGAACAGTTGTCCGGAGCTTTTTCCCCGATAACAGTTGCCAAAATGGCAAACGCTTGTTGCCAATTAACGAATGTCTGAGGAATTAAACGCCACCTCCGTTTTTCCTCCTCCTCCTTCTTACTATCCTCCTTCTTACTTTTATCCAAATTAAATTTCTCCAAAGGCAATAAAGAGAATATTTCAACATACTCATCCTTCCAAATACGCTCTTTCACCTCTTTCTTCAAATGCGCCCCCAAGGGGCCCTCAAAACAAACACACCTCCCTGTGAGCCCTATCATCCAAACGCACCCGACACTCTTTTTCCTTCTCTGTCTGCACCGACACAGACACAGGCTCGGCACTCTGCCCTTCCTGCTCCGTCCCGCTCGAAACCAGTTGCCCTCCAACCTGCGACCCCACCCAAGCCGACACCGGAGACGGAGAACCAAAACCCCTCTCTAACCGTGACAGCAAATTGCGCACATCAACCAACATATCCCTAACCCCGGCTACCTCAGCAGCCCCCCCAATACTATTACCAACCTCCGACCGAACTACCCCAAACGGTGAAGAAGACAAAAACGAATGACAGACACTTGACACAGAATTATACTCACCGGGCTGCGAGGGTGCTGTGAGCCCTCCAGCCGGATAACCTGGCTCCAAAGATGCATCCACATTGCCGCGATCCGGCAAAACGACTCCGCTGATTTGATCCCGACGTCCAGAAACCCCGTCGAGGCCTCCAGGAGAAAAAGGCCTAGACCCCATTGGGGATCCAGCCCGCTGGTCCACAAGAAGCGATGCCGACTGGGTCGCAGTAGCACCCGATGATGCCTCAATGCCGCTCCCGGTAATGGTCCCCCGTTGCACCCCAGTGACACCTGAGTGGGATCCCCACCCGCTATCCACCGAGGTCAGCTGACTAGGCCCTGCCGTATAGCAGGCCGGCGAAAAACCATCAGGAGCCTCCGCTCCAGAAACGGCAGCGAAGATGAGTCGCACAACACCAGGGTTATGGGGTACTCGGCACCGAGCCCGTTGATGTCTACGGGAAACGTCACGGGTAGCACAGCTCGGTCCGTGCCCTGGGCGCTCACTTTAATGGGGATATTTACAGGGGATGATAGAATGTTCATGTAGTTTGTCGTGACGCCACTTGTGGTATCTGATCAGAATGACCAGCGCTGCTATGCAGATCCACTGGAGGGTTGATATTGTGCAGCTAGATGTTAAGTCTTCCACAAGTAAGGCTGATTCCTCCAAGGCAGATAGATGTATAAGAATGCAGGACAGATGGGGACCCGGCAGTCGGGGATAATAAGGGAGACACACACATAAGTCAGTTTGGTACCTTTACTGTAGATGTTGCAGGCACTTCCCGGAGTACTGTAGGGTGAAGGATGCACATCGAGATTCCTCCACTGGTTGGTGTATGGCCTCCTGTCCTCTGCCTTTTAGTAATAAAGTCCTGACCTGCTTGTAGCTAGGTCTAACTTGGTCTCCGTCTTGCACCTGGCTGATCTTGTGATTGGACCTTCTCTCTGAAAGTATACAGTCTCTGCTCACAGCGTCCTGCTTGCCAGACTCTGTCCTCCTGATCCTGCTACGTATCAGCTCTGTGGTACTCCTGGGACTTGTAGTCCTCCAGGAACTCCGGTGCTCTCCTAATGGGTCGTGGAGATCCCTATAGGCTCGGACCCCGTTGTCCGGTATTTCTTGCTGAGATGAGCTATTAAGGCTCCTCTGTCTCATTAACTTCCACTCGCCTTCGGCTACCTGGATCCTTACATGATCACACACGCTGGCAGTTGGTGGGCTGCCTCTTCGCCGCTCTTTAAGCGTCGGCACGCTTTCCACAGAGCTACACTTCTAAATTCAGCTCTGACTAGGCTGGAGTGACTTCTCCGTATCACTCTTACTAGACTCCACTTTAAAACAACTGAATATCTCTGCAGCCTCTCTTAGGTGACTGAGCTGCACCAAGCTGCTCTGCTCTCTGACTGAGCTCTGACTGAACTCTCCTAGCAGCCTCCTGATCAGACTCAGACTCAGAGACGACTCTCTAGAAACTGAAACTAAACTTCTTTTTATATGCCTAACACAGCTCCCTCTGGTGGACTTTAGGGTAGCTGTACGTGTGTGTATGTGTATAATGACCTCTAGTGGTATCCTCTTTCAGTGCACCCTTCTGGGAGATGTGGATTCAGTCGCAGCTGGGCTCCACATGGGCAGGCCGCCCCACGTTCGCCACACAGTGACGGCCCCCCGCCACATCTGGAACTCCACCCATTATGGGGGATAAAGTCTGTTGCCCCGAACTGCCGACCGATGCCTCGGCCACCGAAACTCTGGAGCCGTCAACAGAGGCAGGCCGCCGTGCAGGAACACTGCCCCTGCGGCCCCCCGACGAACCTGGAACCCCGCCGCTATCAAGGGGGGAAAATTGCTGACCTGGTGAGCCGGCCAATCCACTAGCCGCTGACGCTCCTGCGTCGCTGTCTGAGGCAGGCCGCACAGCAATCCGATCGCAACTGCGACCTCCCGAGGACGCAGCTCCAAAAAGACGCCCAGCTCCTAACGGCTCCACCGCCGATGCACTTGCGCTGCTGACTAAGGCAGGCCGCAGAGCAAGCCGATCGCAACTGCGACCCCCCGAGGACGCAGATCTCAAAAAACGCCCGGCGCGTAACGGCTCCGCCCCCCGACTAGAACGCGGCGGAGGAGAAGTTACCGCCGCAGGGCCTCGCCGGCTGGGCGGATTCCTCCCAGGCCGAGGCCTGCTGGCATGAGCGCTGCGCGGCGCCCGGCCTGGAGGGGCCCGTGAGGGGCTCCTGCACCGACGCGAGGCCCGAGGAGCCTGATCAGGCGAAAGCCGCTCTGGAGGCCTCACCCGCCTTGGACGCCTCTCCCGCTGCGCTGCCCCAGACGACTGACCGGGCGATCCCTGGACAAGGATCGCAACCTGCGCTTCCAGCCATCCTGGCGGCTGCGACAAGGCCGCAGACCTGAGGCACTCCAGCGCTGCATTCACAGACATGGTGAGCTGTACTATTGATGGGGCAAGACAGGAACTGACCCTGGATCCGCCCCATCACTGCCTTATAAACCCCCCACCCCCCCTCTCATTTAAATGTTCCTCCCTCTTTGTAAACCCCTCCAAACCCCCGTCATGCCGGCCTCCGCCCACGCCTCTTTCTTGAGGGGAGGGAGGCTCTGCTCCGGCCATTACTGAATCCATGTCTTCATGATCGGCGGTCTGAAGCACAGAAAATTTGTTATGGACCTCCAATTTAAAGCTAGGAGTCTCCGTCAAAGGTTGTTGTCTGTCTTTTTTAATTGGAGATCTTGATTTCCTTGGGCTTCCACAGATAGTGGAAGTTTTTAATGGAATATGACTGAAGGTACTGCCACACTAAACAATCCCGCTAGCGATCTCGTTAGCGTTGCATACTAATGAGATCGCTAGCGGGATTGTTTCTATATCGCTAAATGCTGCCGCATTTAGCGATATAGTTAACGACGCTATCGCCGTTAGCGATCTTCTTAACGACTTTAGCGGTACAAAAGTACCGCTAAATCGCTAAGAAAAGGTGCCACACTAGCGATATATACTTACCCAGCGGGAGCGCCGACGAGAAAATAGGGTCCGGAACGATTCCAGCGACGAGCGAGATCACAGCAGGAAGCTCGTCGCTGGCAGCTGCCGCACTGAACAATATCGCTAACGGGATCGCTAAATAGTGACGTTTTTTAGCGATCCCGTTAGCGATATTGTTTAGTGTGGCATACCCTTAAGTCGATTGCTTCTGTTATTGTTCTGTGTTTTTGATGAGGATGAGCTTTTATTGCTAGACATTTTACAGGTATTTGTAACTCTTATAAATGTAAGAGAAAATAGACTTGTTATAATAGATCAACTAATAAGAATTACTGTATTAGTCCAGAACTGATCTATTAAATTGTGTACTTTAGGGGTTAAATATAAGCTTTAAATTTCCTATAACTCTGCAATAACAATTCTTGATACTCCAAGAGAATAATATATAAAGAGCAATAAAACCCCAGCAACAAACTGCACCAGCTAGCCAAAATAGTAGGTATATGCTAATAAACAGGAATTCTGTGCAGTAACAATAACAATAAATGCCTTAGATGAGGTATCACAGAAATAAAATAATGTTAAAATTATTCACAGTATGAAACTCAAAAGAGAACACACTTGTTTAACTAAATTGTCTGTTCACTATAAGTGGAATTGGCTGGATTAGTAATGTCCTTTCACTTGCAGTGAGTCAGAATTGTCAATCAGCAGATTGCGCTGAGGAAAGTTCTGATGAATAATGACCTATTGAAATCCACTTCAGCCTCTGTTATTATCTGAGGGAGGCTAATGTAAAAAACTGAATAATAATTCCACTATATGAAATGTAAAAGTAATTCTGACTGCCGCTATTGCCCCCAGCGGCTCGGTGTTATCAGCCACCCCCGGGAACCGGGTTTCTTAGTAACGCTGATGAAAATTCATATGAATAACAACCTATTGTAATCCTCTGTAGCCTCTGTCTTTATCCGAGGGAGGCTAATGTAAAATTGAATAACAATTCCTCTGTTGCTGGGTTGAATAAATGTCACAACTGAAGTGTCGGTATTTTACCAGAGCACCTCAGAAGAAACAGTTTCCAAGTGATTTGATGTTAATTAATCACAAAATTTTGATGAAGAATTAATCCATCACATAAAATTGCCAAATTATAATGAATTTTATGATGAATAAATTAAAAAAGTCATTCATAAGAAGTCTGTCAGCTGCAAGGCAATTAGGCCTCAGTATCACAGCACAGTAATCATGCAACAGCTGATGGTATATCCTGACAGGAAAAATGTCTTAAATGTAAAAATATACCTCCAAAAAGTGGGTAAGATGTTTAACAGATGTTCCTTGACATTTTTGTGAGGAATTGTGATTATTGGCCAAGTTTTTGTAGATTTTAGAGGCAATTACCTCAGAGCACCAGACAAGTGCGACTCACGCCATCACCGTCCTAGCCCACGCCCCCATCACTTACTTTTTGTAACATTTTAAATAGATTCATCTTTTTGCTTAAATAGTTAGAAAAAAAAGCTTAATGACTGAATTAAGTCCAGTTCTGAGACATTGAGCCAAATCCATGAACCACATGCGCCATTTTGATAATTTTGGCAGAATAAATGTCAGCAAACACCACGAGGCAAAAATGAAAAAAAAAAAAAAAAGTGGCTTAAAATTCTGAATGGGGGTTGGTGTTCTAGGACCAGGGGCGTACATGGGAATTTTGGGGCTCTATAGCAGAAGTGAAGTTCTAATTGCCCCCACTACCATGAAAAAAAAATAAATTATATATGTGTATATATATATATATATATATATATATTGTCAGGATCACAGAAGCAAACATCTCACAAATTTGCAGCCTTTAAGGGTATGTTCTCACTGGGCGTTTTTTCTGCGTTTTTTATGATCATTTTCAGCTGCTTTTTACAGTACCAAAGATACCAAAAACAGAACAAATCAGTGCGATGTCAACGAGAATAATGTAGAAAAAATCCTTTATTAAATATCAGCATAGCAAGGTAAAAGGGATAACATGAGAGCTACAAGTTACACGCATATCCAGCATAAGCCCAGGCAGAGAAAAGCTGCAACAACATACGGAAGCACCATATAATGTAATGTAAATGACAGGTATCTAAAAGTAAAGACCATAATATATTAGGGGCATACAGAATCATAAGACCCCATCATACCTGCCCTACCATGATATATAATGTATTAATCATGTAACCAATGCATCATATGCCAAACGTTGGCAAAGTAATCATGGTACATACCATGGGCGGGAGACGCTGTGACACCCGGTATGTACCATGATTACTTTGCCAACGTTTGGCATATGATGCATTGGTTACATGATTAATGCATTATATATCATGGTAGGGCAGGTATGATGGGGTCTTATGATTCTGTATGCCCCTAATATATTATGGTCTTTACTTTTAGATACCTGTCATTTACATTACATTATATGGTGCTTCCATATGTTGTTGCAGCTTTTCTCTGCCCGGGCTTATGCTGGATATGCGTGTAACTTGTAGCTCTCATGTTATCCCTTTTACCTTGCTATGCTGATATTTAATAAAGGATTTTTTCTACATTATTCTCGTTGACATCGCACTGATTTGTTCTGTTTTTGGTATCTCTGATAATCTCAGTGTGTCATATATTATCCTATATGGACTAGTGTTATAATGGTACTGATATTTATATATTATGCTGCATGATGATTTGTTCCACTAGTCGCATGTGTTTTTCGTGCTATTATTTTTGACAGTACCAGCAAAGCCTATGAGGTTTCAGAAGTCTCATGTGCACACAATTTTTTTTTTTTTTTTTTGTCATCAGGATTTTGTTCTTTACTGTGTTTTTTTGACATAGAGCATGTCACTTCTTCTTTCAGCGTTTTTTCACCCATTGACTTGAATGGATGGTGAAAAAACATATTTGCTGCAGAAAAGTCAAGAACAGCAACATCCTCACAGTCAGCTCTGCTACAGCTAGAAGGCAGGTTGCATGATGCGACCATACAGCCTGTCATCCAGCAGAGACACTGAGCAGCGGACCCAGACCCCATTCACTTGAATGGGGGTCCCGAACATCCAGTGTTTGCCACCCTGTCATGTGCATGCAAACACCGCTTCTGATCTGCGGTGAAACCATCCCCGCCGGTTAGGCCTCTTTTCACACTTCAGTCGTGTGACGTCCGCCCAAGTATGAAAATGGCGGATCCGTCAGAAAAGTGTAAAAACGGATCATTTTTCTGACGGATCCGCCAATAAGTTTTCACCCGGAAATGATGAAATTTTCGTTCCGGAAATGTAAGTCCGGACCGAGGAGAGCGAGAGAGAGAGAGAGAAAGAGAGAGAGAGAGACACCCCGGACAGTTTTGGCAGCATTTTCAATGATTTTCTAGGGAGGCGACGGATCCGCGGGCGGATTCCGTCAAAAACGGATGCCAGCGGACACGCCGCCCATAGGCGGCCATTATCCAAAATGGCGGACGCGGCGGACAAAAAAAACGTTGCAGTGGACGTTTTTCTGAAATGACGGACGCCAATTTTCCGACTGAAGTGTGAAAGAGGCCTTATACAGCCACAGTTCCCACGCTGTCAAAAGACAGCGTGAGCCAGCAGCTGTGACCGGACGTATAAAGTTTACCTCCGGTCACTGGTGTCAGCTGATGGGGCTACTGCTCCCATTAGCCAATGCCTGTTGCCGCTAATAACAGTGAGAGCAGAAGTGGCGGATTCATCAGTCGGCTCTTGCGCTGTAAATAATAATAAAAAAAAAACCGGCGTAGCTTCCCCTGTAATTTTAATAACCTGCCAGGCAAAACTCACAGCTGGGAGCTGCACCCTCAGCTGTCAGCTTCAGCAAAGCTTTGCTGGTTATCAAGAATAGAGGGGTCCCCACACTGTTTTCTATAATTATTTAAATAAATAATTTTAAAAAACGGTGTGGGGTCCCCCCCATTTTTGACAACCAGCCTTGCTAAAGCAGACAGCTGGGGGTTGGTATTCTCAGGCTGGTAAGGGGCCATAGATATTGGCTCCCCCCTCAGCCTAAAAATAGCTGCCTGCAGTGGCCCAGAAAAGGCGCATCTATTAGATGCATCAATTCTGGCGTTTGCCCTGTAGTGGTGGCAAGTGTGGTTCATATTTGTGGGGATGATGTCACCTTTGTATTGTCAGGTGACATCAATCCCACAGATTACTAATGGAGAGGCGTCTATAAGACACATATCCATTACTAAGCCTATAGCTATGTTGTAAATAAACAGCAAGAATAAAGCCTTTAATTAAAAATAAAACAAAACTTGATGTCACCTGAGAATACAAAAATGACATCAACCCCACAAATATGAACCCCACTTGCCATCGCTACAGGGCAAATGGGAAGAGTTGGGCAAAGTGCCAGAATTGGCGCATCTAATAGATGTGCCTTTTCTGGGCAGCTCTCGAATTTTTAGGCAGGGGGGAGCAATATCCTTGGCCAGTGATTCGTTGGCATCTTCTGATGCTAGGCAGAGCAGCTGCTTCTCTTCTGTTCTGCTCTGTTGAAGGGTCATGATTGCCAACTTCATGCGGATTGACAGCCGGCCCCCGAAGTTAGCATGACATTGGCAGTCACATCCCATCGACAGGACAGTCCGGCAGAGGAAGAGCCGCTCTACTGACACGAATCAGCAGAATCGCCGGCAGGAGCAGGGTAAAACAGAGCCGGCAACAGGTAGATAATAATAATAATAATCTTTATTTTTATATAGCGCTAACATATTCCGCAGCGCTTTACAGTTTGCACACATTATCAGGCAGATAGCAAATTCCTGCCTGTTCTGAAGCACATGGTTAGAAAATAAAAATTCTCCTGGAAAACCCCTATAATTTTTGTTACCTTTACGAGGAAAATCCCATAATATCTGATTTATACAAATGTTCAAAGAAAGCAGTGAAAACTGAGACTGTCATCCAATCCGAAGAGGCGAATGGACTTCATCCTACAGATCCACTCACTTTCTCTTTCTCCGCACGGCCCCCTCTTCTGCCGTTTGTAATTAGACGTCCGGCTCATCCCGCAGATCTTTCTAACACAAGTCGGGCTTCATCTTACAATGTTTGGCAATCTGAGGTGGAGTGAAAGGTGAAAGATCTCTTCATCTTCCTCCTCCTCTTCTTCCTCCTCCTCTTCCTCTTCTTCTCTTCTCCTCATGTATGTTCATTCTTGTCATAATTGATTCTTGTTCCCTTATTCCAGTTCTCAAACCTCTTGTAGTTTTCCCTACAGATCTTCAGTCACAGGGGCGGCACAATCAGTAGATGACCCCCAGGGATGATCATCTTAGTCAGGCCAGCACTCAGCAGCCACGTGGGGAGTGAGGGGCGACGTTCCAGGATGCCCACCGCGGGTCCATTCTAACAGGAATAAAAGTTCCCCATTCTCACAATCGGTGCAGGTCTCAGCTGACAGACCCCCGCGATCAATAAGTTACCACCTTATTGATCAGTGTCCATCCAGCTCTGTCACACAGTGATGTGCAGGAACAGAGTGCGGCAGCCATCGTGATAAGGTCTCTTATATATGGTATTAGTACACGAGCGACTGCAGACAGGATTCCCCGGATGAAATGTAGACGACACGTTGCAGATAATGTAGGAGAAACAAGACAGATCTGATCATAGCGAGCGACAAATAATGAGAGGGAAAAGATAACATCTAATATTCAGTAATGGAGTCAGGTCACATCTGGTCTGTACAGAAGGGAGACAGTAAAACCAAAACCACGTTCTGTCTGTTTTAATTTCTTTAACAGCTTCAGGCTTTGAAAACCACGAAAAGGCTCAAAGAAGCGACCGATCCATTGTTCTGGCCGCTCGTTATTTCATGTATAGAATTTATATGGAAAAAAGACTCCAGCAGCAAAACCAACGAAAAATGACAGAAAAGACGTCAGAAAAGGCTCTTCAGGAACAGGAGGCCGTGTGCACATACACTGAGGGGAGATAGTGTTCAGGTTACTGGGGTTCTCCACTACTGTATATCCTCAGATAAATCATGGCCATAAGTAAAATAAAAACAGAGGCCGCTCCCCTCCCGCTGTGGCGCCATTCCCATAATGTCGGCACCGCTGATCCCTGAGAATGGCGGCTGCACTTTGGCTGCGGCTCCTCAGTATTCGTCAGTGCAGACGTTACTCTTATGAAAAGACTGCAGCTGACGGGCGGCCGCTGATTGTCTGCAGCCGGCACGTGACACAACAAGTCCCATTATTCTCTGGGAGCCGCCGCTGTGGGAGGGGAGGACGCACTGGTCTTATTATAGTGAGGGTCCTGAGGTGATTACGCCGGGGATGGCCGGTAGTTGGAAACCTCTTTAAATATCCAAATATCCAGCACCTCTCCCTTTTTTTGAGGCAGTTGAACCGATTGGCGCAGGATATCGGGATCTGCCATAATGGAGTGACCTTATAGTGATAGAAATCCCCATTGTGACCTACAGCAGCGCGGCAGAGACGCGGGGTCTGGTGAAACCAAATCTGGTGATTGACCTCTGTTTGCTGATGCGTTTACGGGAAGTTTGGCGAGTGCGGCCCTCCGCTCAGAAGCCGATCACTAGTTTACACTACAACTAAAAAAATCAGCAGCCAAAGCAGAAAACAGCCAAAAAGACAAAAAAAATTGGTGTTTTGAACAACTCAGTGGGTTCTCACACGTCTAAGGCTGTGTGCACACGGCCAACAGCGTTACGTGGTTAAATCGTATCGCGGTTACAGCCGCCATTCCCTCATCCACCAGTGCTGTCCTCCAATGCTTCCAGTCAGCAGCGCTCCCACCGCAGTGAGATGTCTGCAGTCATGGAGGTCTCTTAGTTTATGTGAGGAGCACAGGGGTCTCCTGAGTGTTATACACAGTACAGGGGGCTCTGCTGATAGTACAGACCCCCAGACAGGAGGACGGGTCAGATCTGTGCTGCACAGACTCCATTTCTCTCTTCTTCTTTCCTCTCAGTTCGGCCCCAGGTGAAGGTGTCCGGTCAGGAGAAAGGAGACGCCATGAAGCTTCACTGCCAGGTGTACGGATTTCACCCCCGTCCTGTGGATGTGAAATGGAAGAACGGGGAGGACGAGGTTCACTCATATGAGACCACACACGTCCTCCCCAATCCTGATGGCACCTATCAGATCAGGGTCAGCGCGGAAGTGACCCCCAAAGATGGCGACAGCTATGCCTGTAATGTGGATCACAGCAGCCTGGAGGAGCCGCTGAACATCGTGTGGGGTGAGTAGTGTCCATACCGGACGGATTGGAGTAAGACTGTGGAGTATGTCATGACCGGTGATCACTATTGTGACATGTCATTGTATAGTCACCGGACTTTGAAAGCCTCAAAATGGTTATGAGAAATGACCGGTCCATTCTTCTGGTGGCTTCTTCTTGGACAGTATTATATATATGTGTGGCCCAGCTGCGCTTGGTACACATGTTCTCAGGAGAGTGCACAGAAAGGTAATTGCAAAACCTGATATTCATTCACATCACACACATTTCCCAACATTACCACTAGAGGGAACCTTAGACTATTTAAGGGTGTGACACGTAGCAGTAGCAGATCAGATCAGATCAGTCCAGTGGTTAGTTCCTGTCAGAGCTCAGTGAGAGCTGAAGTGATTCCTGTCAGAGATATTACAGTCAGAGACAGAAGGAGAAAGATTGAAGCTGTTACCTCAGAACAGGCTATTGCTGGTTCCCTATGAGTGTGGAAGGTGACTCTCGGAGCGGGCTTATACTCAGTCTGACGGAATGTCCTGAAAGCTGCTCTGGACAGAGTCTGTGAAGGAAGAGAAGGAAGGGGACGACAGTGTTACAACAACGAGCCAACTGAGAACAGTCAGAGAGCTGGAAAGGAAGAAAGCTGACAACTACACCTACTGCTACCCGTGCTTATGTTAAGGGTGAGAGCAGGGCGACAGGCGAGTGGAGAAGAAAGGAATAGTGACCTGGGTGATAATCACCGTCACTTGTTAACCGGACACCGGGTCCGAAGCATTGCTAGTACTTCACGGCTAGTGACAGAAAACCGAATCCCTGCTGGGCTTCAAGTCGCAGAGGGTAGCCCTAAGTGTTGATACGTAACTGGAGTCAGGGGAACAAGGACTTTTTAGCAGTGCACTGCATAGGAGGACTTCGTTCTTGCCAACATCTGAGTACCAGATACAGAAAAGGCTCTACCACAATGTCGACCGGGCGTAGCTGTTGCATTACGAGTTAAACTTGACTTTATGCAAGTTAGGACTCACATACATTTCAAAGGGAAAGGAGGCCTCAAACCTGCTCAGCGATTACCTGCATGTGCATTCTCCACCCTGACCAGCTTCCCGGGATATACCTGCCAACAACATCAGTAAAGGTATGGAAAGAGACTGATTTTGTGTGTGACTGCTCATTTGTCTGCACCCTGCACCATTATAGACTTCGAGGGAACAGTCCCACCTGTGGGGGACTTAACATCTTGCTGCCCAGTAACATCCCCTCAGAAGATTCATCTTGCAGCGCTGGTCAAATTGATCAGAAGCCACAGGTGGCGTCACGAACTATTACCAAAATCCCCTGTAAATATTCCCCTTTGTATGAGCGCCCAGCGCAACGGACCGAGCTGTGCTACTTGTGACATTCCCCATAGACTTCAATGGGCTCGGTGCCGAGTACCCCATAGGCCCTGGAACCCAGTGTTGTGCGACTCATCTCTGGCGTCACGAACAGGATAAGAAGCTTACTGGATGTGAGTCCTGTGTGCCTGGAATTGGACTGTTTTGTGCAAAAAGACTGTACAGTTGTTGTTTTATTTTTGGCGCCATTTTCCGCCATTTTACCGCCATATTCGCGCCCTGAGGCGCTGGTGAAGAAGGTGGGCGGGCCTTCGTGGGCGTACCCCCCCCTTGTGGTGCGAAAGCAATGGGCGCCCCCTCTAAATGTTATTACAATACAAGAGCCTGCCCCACTGCATGGGAGGTCCGCCTCCTCTTCATCCTCTATGCAAAGAAGAGGAAGCGCAAGTCCCGCCTCCACGGAGGAGACCAGATTGTTCCTGATGGAAAATACAGTCTGGCCTGGAGAGAGATGGCGGAAGGACAGGAGACGCTGTGTGGAGGAACGGCGGTGCGCAGACCCCGTTCCCCTGAAGAGCTACTGCCTGTGCCGGAGCCGTCCCCAGGTCGGGAGACCGACCAAACAATGGAGAAAGTGAAGAAGGTGGATGCGGTGCTGGAAGATGTGGCCCGCCACCGTAAAGAAGTGGAGGAGATGGAGAAAAGCTGGCGTGCCCTGAAACAGCGGCTGCTGTGGGACGCAACGCTCTCCCCTCCAGAAGCACGACCGTTACCTGTGCCACCACTGCAAGCGGCTGATGAAGAACCGGAGGCCGGCTCCAAAAGTGCTGATCCTGGGAGAGCTGTACCCAACTCCACCGATGATGCGGCGGAGAGGAAGGAGGCTGAGGAGGCCCTGCTTGTTCCGGAGTGCCAGCCAGGCCCGAAGGCCGCAGCGGAATGCAGTCCCCCGGTAGGGACACCGGAGGGGACCCAGCCGTCCATGATGGAGGTCGACTGGGAAGAGATGGAGTACCTGGACGACGTGGAATACGCCGCCCAGATAGAGAATGAATGGCGACGCCAGGAGCAGGAGAAGCGACGACAGCAGGAGGAGAGAGAGGTGCAGCAGTTCCGTCAGCGGTACCAGGAGGAGTTTCTCCCTGATAAAGAAACCGTCAGGAGAGATAAAGGTACGCTCCGGGAACCGCGGCGCCAGGGGTGCGTTAGTGACTTCAAACTCCGCAAAGGCTGGGGGTTCATCCATGAGCAAGGCCTGTACCAAGGGGTATTCGTCAGTCGCAGGGATGTGGAGTCTCATCTGCCCATTGGTCACCCGGGGAGGGATCTCATGAATGGGGATATAGTCTCCTATACGTGGCACTGGGGTCTTAAAGGGTGGTATGCTCTGAACGTCACCCGTGTCAGCGACCCCGTCCCCGACGCCGGTAATGTGCATCATGCTACAGTGTCCCGGTCCCCATTACCAACAGCGCCAGGCAGCGCACCAGCATCGTAACCTGCATCCCATTCTGAAGTGCAACAGGGTTGTGCGTCCTATTCTGCAACGCAACCAGATGGTGCGTCCTCAGTTAGATCACAGCACAAACCTGCGTCCTTAATGGAAGATCTGTACCTGAACGAGGCACCCGTGGGGTCCCAAGTGAATACAAGGACTGTGGCTACTCAAACACAGATCGCAGGACATGATATATATGTAATGCGTTCCAGAGAGCACCGTGTGCTTCCAGCCCCAGGAGTGGAAGACGTCGTTACAATCTGCAAAGAAGAAGACCAGTAGGACCCAGACAGGGTTTACTGCATCTGTATAAAGTTGAAAAATTTGCACTTTATTAATATTGTGATAAATGTTTTGCATAGTTTTGCATAATTTGAAATAGTATACCCAGTTGGGTAAAGTAAATATTACTGTGATTTTCTTGTGAAATGTTCTTATGAAAAGGACTGCGTGGCTGAGGACTTTGCCAGCCCAAAAACTTTCATTGTAAATAGTTGACACTTCGGTGCCCCATCTTGGTTTTACGTGAAAACCATATCTACCTCTGAAGAAAAACCCGTATGGTGTGGCCTAGAGTGAGGTCTGCAGCTCAGAAGTCCTGCAGCCCACCCAGGACCCACGTGGGAGGTTTTTGGTGCGGGTCCTCCACAAGAATCTAATATTGTATTTATTGAGAAAAGTATATTTTGATATTTTTCTACTTGCCGTTGTATACATTGTAATGTTAAAGAGTCCTTACCTCCCGCAAGGGATGAGTTATTGTTGATGTTAATATAAAAAAATGTTTTTCTTTTCTATTTCAGCCCGGGAGTGCTGATGATAACTAGGGGGGGATGTGTGGGCCAGCTGCGCTTGGTACACATGTTCTCAGGAGAGTGCACAGAAAGGTAATTGCAAAACCTGATATTCATTCACATCACACACATTTCCCAACATTACCACTAGAGGGAACCTTAGACTATTTAAGGGTGTGACACGTAGCAGTAGCAGATCAGATCAGATCAGTCCAGTGGTTAGTTCCTGTCAGAGCTCAGTGAGAGCTGAAGTGATTCCTGTCAGAGACATTACAGTCAGAGACAGAAGGAGAAAGATTGAAGCTGTTACCTCAGAACAGGCTATTACTGGTTCCCTATGAGTGTGGAAGGTGACTCTCGGAGCGGGCTTATGACGCGCACCACATTGGTGGTACCAGGGCTATGGGGTACTCGGAACCGAGCCCATGGAAGTCTATGGGGAATGTCACTGGCAGCAGAGCTCGGTCCGTGGCCCTGGCGGTCATGCAATGGGGGAATATTTACAGGGGATTGTAGTTATAGTAGTTCGTGACGCCACCTGTGGTTTCTGATCTGATTGACCAGCGCTGCAGGGTAGATCTCTGAGGGGATGTTATGGCAGCTAGGTGTTAAGTCCCCCACAGGTGGGACTGGTCCCTCAAAGTCTATGGTGGTGATGCAGGGTGCAGATAAGAATTCAGTCACACACAATGCAGTCTCTTTCCATACCTTTACTTGTAGGTGTTGCAGGTATGTCCCGGGAAGCTGGTCAGGTTGGAGAATGCACATTCAGGAAAACTGTTGAGCAGGTTAGAGGCCTCCTTTATCCTTTTTCTGTGTGTGAGTACAACTTGCATAAAGTCAAGTGCAACTCTTTCAATAGCAACTACGCCCGGCCAACATTGTGGTGGGAGTCTTCTGTTGACTAGAACTAGTCTTTGGTGCAGGGCCCTGCTAGACTGTTGTTCTTCCTGACCCCGGTTACGTATCGGCACTTAGGGCTACCTTCTGTGACTTGAAGTCCAGAAAGGCCTCCGGTTTTCTTATTACTAGGCGTGAAGCACTAGCAACGCTTCGGACCCCGGTGTCCGGTTAACTGAGTGAGGGTGATTTGTCCCTTTAGTCACTCTTGCTTCTCCACTCGCCCTTCGCCCTGCTCTCGCCCTTAACATAAGCACGTGTAGCAATGGTATAAAGGTCAGCTTTCCTTCAGTGCTCACTGACCTGTTCTCAGTTGACTCGTTGGTATAACTGCTGTAATTCCTTTCCTTCTTTCCTTCACAGAACTCTGTCCAGAGCAGCTCACAGGACGCTTCGTCAGACTGTATTTATGCTGTAGCTCTGAGAGTCACCTTCCACTTTCTTAGGAACACAGACAGCTTGTTCTGAGTAGCAGGTTAAGGGGTAGCTCTGACTAGGCTAAGATGATTCACTTCACCCGTACTAGCCTCCACTTTCTTATCAGATGAGCTACACAAGCTCTGTGTGGGTTCAGTCTTCTCTCCTCTCCCTCCAAGACTAATCTGATCTTCTCTGTCCAAAGACAGGAACTTGAATCACTTCTGTCTAGCTCAGGCTGAGCTCTGACTAGAATGAGTCACTATTGCTACGTCACACTACTAAATAGTCTGATATGCCTCTAGTGGCAATGCTGAGAAGTGTGCGTGAATGAATATCAAGCTTTACAGTTACCTTCCTGTGCATTTTCCAGGAAACAGGTGTGCCTTGCAAGCTGGGCCACACATCCCCCCCTAGTTAAACTCAGCACTCCCGGGCTGAAATAGAAAAGAAAAACATTTTTGTTTTGCATATAACATCAACATAATAACTCATCCCTTGCGGGAGGTAAGGACTCTTGAACGTTACATTTTGTACATAGATCAGTAGAAAATTATCAAAATACTTTTCAATAAATACATAGTATAAGACAAGATTCTTGTGGAGGACCCGCACCAAAAACCTCCCACGTGGGTCCTGGGTGGGCTGCAGGACTTCTGACTGCAGACCTCACTCTAGGCTACACCATACGGGTTTTTCTTCAGAGGTAGTTTAGGTTTTATGTAAAACCAAAATGGGGCACCGAAGTGCGAACTATTTACAATAAAAGTTTTTGGGCTGGCAAAGTCCACAGCCACGCAGTCCTTTGCATGATAAAACACTTTTCAAGTAAAATCACATTATACTTTAACTCTTCTTTACCCAGCCGGGTATTCTACTTTAAATAAGCATAGTAATAAACATTATTCAACATTTCTATAAAGTGCAATTTTTCATAAAACTTCTTCAAACTTTGTACAGGTTCAGTTTCAGTAAACCCCTGTCTGGGTCATACTAGACTAGTTTGCTAGGACTACTCTTAATAACGAATAGGTAACCTTCCTTTCGTTGTACGTACTGACCTACGTGGAGTGGTGTCAGGTATAGTAGTCTCTGGCCTATCTGTTCTGCGTGCTGGCAAACGGTAATACTGTCTCAACCTTTCTATGGATCTGGCAAGCATACTGGTGGCTGGGCGATGCGATTCGGTTTCACCAGGGGATTCCACTTCTTGTGGTGCTGCCTCTTGTGGTTCCGCTTCTTGGGATTCCACTGGTTGAGGTTCTGCCGGAACAGGTCCTTCTGGAACTGACTCTACTGGCACAATTGGTATGACTGGATGTAGAGATTCTTCTTGCGGTTGATAAAACTGCAGCACAGGAATGATTACAGCTTCTCCCACTCTGGGCCAATCTGCAGGTAAATCTCCCAAATCCGTATGTATGACCGCTTCATCACTCTCTTCCTGATTGACAACAGGTTCTTCCTCACGAAGCTTTAATGGGCCCGGACACAACTTTAGATGATCTCTAGACACAGTTGCAGTCGTTTTTCCTCCATCCTTGCTAATGGTACAGGTTTTTCTGTTATCAAATTTGGAATTTTGCACGACATATGGCTCCTGTTCCCACTGATCATCCAATTTGTGCATTCTTCTTTTTCTTTTAGCACAATTTCTCCAGGCATAAAAGGCTTAGCTGGCACACTTTTGTTGTAATTCTTCTCTTGCTTTTCCCTTACTTTATTGAGACTATCTTCGACGCAGGCTTGTACTCTCCTGTACTGTTCCTGTCGATTCGTGTCCCAATCTTCAGCAGTGTCATCAGCCTCTGGTTCTACCACACCAAGTTCCAAATCCATTGGCAGCTTTCCTGGTCTTGCTCTCATAAGGTAGGCTGGAGTGCAGTTGGTGGAACTTACCGGTATGTGGTTGTACAGGTCGACCAGGTCAGGTAACAAGTCTGGCCACCGATTTCTTTCTTCCAGTGGTACAGATTTCAGTAAATCAATGACAATGTGATTCATCTTTTCACAAAGGCCATTGGTTTGAGGGTGGTACGGTGTTGTTCTGATCTTCTTACACCCATACAAGTGACAGAATTCCTTAAACAGTTCAGCTTCAAAGGCAGGACCTTGATCAGTCAGCACCTGCTCCGGATATCCGTGTGGTCTGCAGAAACTTGCTTGGAAGGTCTTTGCTGCTGTCTCTGCTGTCAGATCTTTGACAGGGGCGACCACCAGAAATTTGGAATAGTGATCCACCATGGTCAGGGCATATGAATATCCCGACCTGCTTGGTGACAACTTGACATGGTCCAATGCCACGATCTCCAAGGGACGAGTCGTCTGGATAGGCTGCAGGGGTGCCTTCTGACTACAGTAGTCTTTTCGTCTGAGGCCACAGGGTCCACAGTTCCGGCACCACTTCTCGATGGAGCTGCGCATCCCTACCCAGTAGAACCGACACTTCAACAGGGTCTCCAGCTTTTTCCAGCCAAAGTGTCCCGCTTGATCGTGGTAGGCTTCTAACACCATTTGGATGTCTGCTCTGGGGACCACTATCTGCCAAACCATCTCATGGGTCCTTGGGTCGACGTATCTCCTGCACAACTTCTCACGGTAGATGAACAACCGGCTTCTCTCGTTCCACAGGAGCTTTGCTGGTATAGGTGCATCTTTCTCCAAGGAGGAACCTTCCTGTCTTATCAGCTCCTTGATACGGCTGACCACTGGATCGCTGTCCTGGGTCTCCTTCCAGCTGTGATGAGGTAAAGGGTTTAACGTCTTACCACACCGCTTTCTGTAGGCTCGTTGCTCATGGATCATCCCATTTCTGTGGAACGCAGGTAGCTCAATCTCTTCCAGGTCATCCGATTCTTCCTCCGTGTCGGATTCATGCGGCATTCTGGACAAGGCGTCAGCGTTGGCATTTTTACGGCCCGCCCTGTACTTGATGGTAAATTGATAGTTTGACAGCCGAGCCATCCAACGTTGCTCCATGGCTCCCAGCTTGGCTGTTTCAAGATGCGTCAAGGGTTATTGTCTGTGTACGCAGTGAACTTGCTGGAGGCAAGGTAATGCTTGAATCTTTCTGTAATGGCCCAGACCAGCGCCAGGAACTCCAACTTGAAGCTGCTATAGTTTTCTGGGTTCCTCTCAGTTGGCCGGAGCTTCCTGCTTGCATATGCGATGACTTTTTCTTGGCCATTCTGCTTCTGACTGAGGACCGCTCCCAATCCTTCGTTACTGGCATCAGTATACAGCAGGAACGGTTGGCTGTAATCAGGGTAGGCTAAGATTTCATCGCCTGTCAGGATCTCTTTCATCTCTTTGAATGCCTCAGCTTGTTCTTTACCCCAATGGAATGGAGGATTTCTGCTCTTGAGGGGTTGTCCTACCAGGAGGTCCTGCAGAGGCGCTGCTTTCTTGGTGTAGTCTTTTACAAACCTCCTGTAGTAACCTGTCAGTCCCAGGAACTGGCGCACCTCCTTGAGATTCTTCGGCTCCGGCCATTTCTGGATGGCCGTGACCTTCTCGGGGTCCGGCGCTACTCCTTCGGAGCTGACAATATGCCCCAAGTACTTACCTTTCGTTTGAGCAGATGGCACTTTGAGGGCTTCAGTTTCATCCCATACTTGGACAGTGACTCGAATACCTCTGCCAGGTGCTTCAGATGATCCTCATACGTCTTGGAGTACACAATTAAGTCGTCCAGGTACAGCAACACGGTTTCAAAGTTGAGATGTCCCAGGCAGCTCTCCATCACTCTCTGGAATGTTCCCGGGGCACTGCTGAGTCCAAACGGCATTCTGTCAAACTCACAGAGTCCCATTGGGGTGGTGAAAGCTGTCTTCTCCCGATCTTCCTCAGCCACAGCTACTTGCCAGTACCCACTAGTGAGGTCGAGGGTGGAAAAGTAGTTAGCAGTTTTCAAAGCAGCTAAGGATTCCTCGATGCGTGGTAATGGGTATGCATCTTTATGTGTTATGCGATTTACTTGTCTGTAATCTACACACATTCTCATGCTTCCATCCTTTTTCTTAACTAGGACTAGAGGTGCTGCCCAGGGACTACAACTATCCCTTATCACCCCGGCTTCCTTCATGTCACGCAACATTTCCTTAGCTTTCTGATAGTGTGCTGGAGGTATAGGCCTGTACCGCTCTTTGATGGGAGGATGACTGCCTGTAGGGATATGATGCTGTACCCCCTTAATTGTCCCAAAGTCAAGTGGGTGTTTGCTAAATACCTGTGCGTACTCCTGTACCACCCGTAGTACTCCCTGTTTCTGGTGGGCGGAAGTGGTGTCTGTCCCGACATGGAGCTGCTGACACCAATCCGCCACCTGGGTTGCCGGGTCATTATCCTCCGCTGGTTGGCGGGAGGCTAAGGACTCGGTTGTGAGAATAGAATTGTTATCTACGGTATGTAATTTAGCAACAGTGGCATAACGTCGTAAATTTACTTCATCTTCTCCCAGTTGAGAAGTCGTACTGGTACTCTCCCATTTATTACTTCCACTACCCCTCTAGCAGTCAAGAGTGTAGGTCTGTGCTCTGAACGATGGGGCTCTACTACTGCTTGGTAGTTCTGTCCTCTCAGACCTATTGCTGCTCTACACCATATTAGCATTTCACTCATTGGGGGTATCACAATGGGGTTCGGGTCCGTTACCCGTACATTACCAATTTCACCATCTGTAAGCTTCGCTTGCTGCTGGCACATCAGGGCCCGGATCTCCCTCTGGATCACTCCCTTTTGTTTTGGCTTGGCAACTTCAGCGAGCTGTTGGAGCAAAAACACAACTTCTCCCAGACAGTTACTAATTATGTTAGTACCTAAAACCACATTTAAGCCATTTTCCTCATTTACAGTCTTTACTACTAAGAGTCCCTGATCCTCCAGCTCCACTCTGCCCACCTTTACGTCCACGTTTTTGGCTCAGAGTATTTCAACAGGGAGACCATTAGAGGCGTACACCGCAAAGTCAGGGCTCGGGGGCTGGAGACTGTCCATGGACCAAAACTTATTATAAAGGACATCAGGTATGATGGTCACCTGAGATCCAGTGTCTAGCAGTGCAGGGATTGCGATCCCGTCCAGAATGATGGACAGGTAGGGTCTTCCTCCCACAAACCTGCGGTTCCAGTCTAAGGGGCCTGATGAGTCTACTCCTGGGTGTTGGCCCTCGGACCCAGGATCTGCTCGTTTAAAGGACACTGCTGAGCCAGATGACCTTTTCTGTTGCAACGGTAGCAGATGATCTCTCGGCGAGGATGGTGCTGATCAGGGGTCGCTCCTGGGGGTGGCGTTGTCCTCCTCCGGTGAGGCAACGTCCTCCATTTCCTCCGGTTCATCCAAGGGACATCCTCTGGGCAGTCGGCTAGCAGGATCTTTCCTCCTTCCTCCTTCCGCAGTTGCAGGGCACTCATTACAGTGGCCAGGTTTTTAGTCAGCTGGCGCACTTCTGAGCGCAGACAGTCCAACTCAGTAGGGGGCGCCACCTGCGTTTTGGCTTCTGCCACCAGCGGGGAAAAGGTGGATACTGCCGGCTTTAGAGTGGCTTCACCCGGGTGATACTGGGTTGCCACCTCAGGCTTTTCCAGGGGTCGCAGTCCTTTTATAGCCATATCCTTTAGGGCATCAAAGGTAGCATCAGGATGATCCAAGGACCACCAGTTCACAGTCCTGCCTTCCGCTTGGGACCTCAGTCCCCGTACAAATTGTTCCTTCAACATTTTGCTTTCATCAATGGCACTTATAGGGTTAACCTGTTTGAGAGCTCGCAGGGCCCCCTGTAGTCGGCAGGCGTAGTCCCTAATACTGTCACCTGGTCTCTGAGAGCATTGGTAAAATGCCATCCGGAGATCTGTTTCTGTGCGGTCCTCAAAGATAGTCTGTAGCTTTAAGAGAATCGCAGGCACCGACTCCTGGTCTGCAGTGGTCCAAGTCTCTACTTCTCTCTCAGCAGCACCAGCTAACTGACCTATTACCACTGCAGCTCTTTGCTTCTCTGTCATTGAGTACATGTCCAGTATACTGCATATTTTCCGTTTGAACCCTGACAGGGTGTCTGGCTCGCCGCTGTACTGAGGGAGCCACTTCGCTCCAGGCATGTATGGGAGCGTTAGCGGTATGAGCGGGACCACAGGACCAGGTGAGGGGCCCACATTTCCATCCTGCGCTACAACGCCAAGCGGTAAGTCATTGGGGCCACCGGCCGGGGCCGCGCTGTCTGCCGGCTGCTGTGACATGTTTGCGCCCCCCTCTTTAATCGGAGCCTACCTTTTCCAAAGGCTGCAGCTCTACAGACACAGCGGTGGAGACGGGACCTGAGTCGCTGGCGCTCTGATGTCAGAGCGTTCACTGCAGCTCTCACAGGACCTGTCGCCGCGTCAGCGTTGGGGGCGTGTACAGGAAAGCGCGCTTTTTCAGGTACGCCCACAAATGCACGCCCACCTTCTTCAACAAAGCCTCAGGGCGCGAATATGGCGGCAAAATGGCGGTAAATGGCGCCAAAAATGACAAAACAGCAAACAGTCTTTTCTGCACAAAACAGTCAATATAGGCAACACAGGACTCACAATTTGCAAGCTTCGTATCCTGTTCGTGACGCCAAAGATGACGCGCACCACATTGGTGGTACCAGGGCTATGGGGTACTCGGAACCGAGCCCATGGAAGTCTATGGGGAATGTCACTGGCAGCAGAGCTCGGTCCGTGGCCCTGGCGGTCATGCAATGGGGGAATATTTACAGGGGATTGTAGTTATAGTAGTTCGTGACGCCACCTGTGGTTTCTGATCTGATTGACCAGCGCTGCAGGGTAGATCTCTGAGGGGATGTTATGGCAGCTAGGTGTTAAGTCCCCCACAGGTGGGACTGGTCCCTCAAAGTCTATGGTGGTGATGCAGGGTGCAGATAAGAATTCAGTCACACACAATGCAGTCTCTTTCCATACCTTTACTTGTAGGTGTTGCAGGTATGTCCCGGGAAGCTGGTCAGGTTGGAGAATGCACATTCAGGAAAACTGTTGAGCAGGTTAGAGGCCTCCTTTATCCTTTTTCTGTGTGTGAGTACAACTTGCATAAAGTCAAGTGCAACTCTTTCAATAGCAACTACGCCCGGCCAACATTGTGGTGGGAGTCTTCTGTTGAATAGAACTAGTCTTTGGTGCAGGGCCCTGCTAGACTGTTGTTCTTCCTGACCCCGGTTACGTATCGGCACTTAGGGCTACCTTCTGTGACTTGAAGTCCAGAAAGGCCTCCGGTTTTCTTATTACTAGGCGTGAAGCACTAGCAACGCTTCGGACCCCGGTGTCCGGTTAACTGAGTGAGGGTGATTTGTCCCTTTAGTCACTCTTGCTTCTCCACTCGCCCTTCGCCCTGCTCTCGCCCTTAACATAAGCACGTGTAGCAATGGTATAAAGGTCAGCTTTCCTTCAGTGCTCACTGACCTGTTCTCAGTTGACTCGTTGGTATAACTGCTGTAATTCCTTTCCTTCTTTCCTTCACAGAACTCTGTCCAGAGCAGCTCACAGGACGCTTCGTCAGACTGTATTTACGCTGTAGCTCTGAGAGTCACCTTCCACTTTCTTAGGAACACAGACAGCTTGTTCTGAGTAGCAGGTTAAGGGGTAGCTCTGACTAGGCTAAGATGATTCACTTCACCCGTACTAGCCTCCACTTTCTTATCAGATGAGCTACACAAGCTCTGTGTGGGTTCAGTCTTCTCTCCTCTCCCTCCAAGACTAATCTGATCTTCTCTGTCCAAAGACAGGAACTTGAATCACTTCTGTCTAGCTCAGGCTGAGCTCTGACTAGAATGAGTCACTATTGCTACGTCACACTACTAAATAGTCTGATATGCCTCTAGTGGCAATGCTGAGAAGTGTGCGTGAATGAATATCAAGCTTTACAGTTACCTTCCTGTGCATTTTCCAGGAAACAGGTGTGCCTTGCGAAGCTGGGCCACACACTTATACTCAGTCTGACGGAATGTCCTGAAAGCTGCTCTGGACAGAGTCTGTGAAGGAAGAGAAGGAAGGGGACGACAGTGTTACAACAACGAGCCAACTGAGAACAGTCAGAGAGCTGGAAAGGAAGAAAGCTGACAACTACACCTACTGCTACCCGTGCTTATGTTAAGGGTGAGAGCAGGGCGACAGGCGAGTGGAGAAGAAAGGAATAGTGACCTGGGTGATAATCACCGTCACTTGTTAACCGGACACCGGGTCCGAAGCATTGCTAGTACTTCACGGCTAGTGACAGAAAACCGGAATCCCTGCTGGGCTTCAAGTTGCAGAGGGTAGCCCTAAGTGTTGATACGTAACTGGAGTCAGGGAGAACAAGGACTTTTTAGCAGTGCACTGCATAGGAGGACTTCGTTCTTGCCAACATCTGAGTACCAGAGACAGAAAAGGCTCTACCACAATGTCGACCGGGCGTAGCTGTTGCATTACGAGTTAAACTTGACTTTATGCAAGTTAGGACTCACATACATTTCAAAGGGAAAGGAGGCCTCAAACCTGCTCAGCGATTACCTGCATGTGCATTCTCCACCCTGACCAGCTTCCCGGGATATACCTGCCAACAACATCAGTAAAGGTATGGAAAGAGACTGATTTTGTGTGTGACTGCTCATTTGTCTGCACCCTGCACCATTATAGACTTCGAGGGAACAGTCCCACCTGTGGGGGACTTAACATCTTGCTGCCCAGTAACATCCCCTCAGAAGATTCATCTTGCAGCGCTGGTCAAATTGATCAGAAGCCACAGGTGGCGTCACGAACTATTACCAAAATCCCCTGTAAATATTCCCCTTTGTATGAGCGCCCAGGGCAACGGACCGAGCTGTGCTACTTGTGACATTCCCCATAGACTTCAATGGGCTCGGTGCCGAGTACCCCATAGGCCCTGGAACCCAGTGTTGTGCGACTCATATACAGCTCTGGCAAAAATTAAGAGACCACTGCAAAATGTTCAGTTTATCTGATTTTTCTCTTTATATGTATATTTTTTTAGCAAAATGTAAATTGCTCTTTTATTCTATATATTCTACAAATTCAGACCTAATCAGATGGCACTTCCCATTATAAATGTAAATCCAAAAAGCACTGGAAGCATATAGCCACAAATACAATTCTTTATTAGAAAAATCTACACATAAATGACAACTGACAGATAAAATACATAAAAACGGGATGTATGTCCAGTATGCTCCCATAGGTGCATAAGCAAACTATGACAAATATATCTAATAGGGTCTAATGTCAAGATAGGATATTTGTGCTATGTACCACAAATGCTAAGAAAAGCAGTTTTGGAAATATTAGTTAATGTGTGTAATCAGGTCTAATGTCTGAGATATACATAAACACAGTGTATCACATATGCTAAATAATGGGAGAAATACATCTCAATATCTAATGCTGCATACAAGCATGCATATTAGACCACATTTCATAATAATATCATATATAGTACATGATGATAGACATAGTGGTCACTGTAAAAAGACTATAGTTCACAGCTCCCAATATCCGTTACTGCAAAAAAGCGTGTATATAAACCACATTACACAGAAGTGCTATGTCTAGTAACTTATAGCATGTGATGATACACATAATGATAGCTGTGACAAGACCATAGTTCAGAACGACATAGTGTCAGATAACATGCAGCATGAAGAGACACAGATATAGATCCTAAAGACCACCATTGAACATAGTCATAATAGTACAGATACAGCCATAGAACACATACGACCTTGGTAGGAGCCTGGATTCCCCGACGCGCGTTTCGCATTAGCTTCGTCTTAGTGGGGTAAGTAGATTTTGTTTTTTCAGAAAATCAGAAATGGTCAAAATAACAAAAAAAATCAGTGCTTGTAGACCTCAAATAATGCAAAGAAAACAAGTTCATAATCATGTAGAAACAACAATACTAATGTTTTAACTCGGTAAGAGTTCAGAAATCAATATTTTGTGGAATAACCATGATTGTTAATCACACCTTTCATGCATCTTGGCATGCTTTCCACCAGTCTCTCACACTGCTTTTGGGTGACCTTATGCCACTCCTGGTACAAAAATTGAAGCAGTTCTTCTTTGTTGATGGCTTGTGACTATTCATCTTCCTCTTGATTACATTCCAGAGGTTTTCAATGGGGTTCAGGTCTGGAGATTGGGCTGGCCGTGACAGATTTGATGTGGTGGTCCTTTATCCACACATTGATTGACCTAGCTGTGTGGCATGGCGCATTGTCCTCAGAGTTGGAGAACATTGCCTGAGCAGAAGGAATCAACTGTTTTTCCAGGATAACCTTGTATGTGGCTTGATACATACGTCCTTTGCAAAGCATAACCTGCCTAATTTAATCTTTTATTTTTATTTAATCTTTTATTTTTATATAGCGCTAACATATTCCGCAGCGCTTTACAGTTTTCACACATTATCGTCGCTGTCCCCAAAGGGGCTCACAATCTAGATTCCCTATCTGTATGTTTTTGGAATGTGGGAGGAAACCGGAGTACCCGGAGGAAACCCACACAAACACGGGGAGAACATACAAACTCCTTGCAGATGTTGTCCTTGGTGGGATTCGAACCTAGGACTCCAGCGCTCCAAGGCTGTAGTGCTATCCACTGAGCCACCGTGCTGCCCTAATTCCAGCCTTGCTGAAACATCCCCAGATCATCACCGATCCTCCACCAAATTTCACAGTGGGTGCAAGACACTGTGGCTTGTACGCCTCTCCAGGTCTCCGTCTAACCATTAGGCGACCAGGTGTTGGGCAAAGCTGAAAATTAGACTCATCAGAGATTATTTTACTCCAGTCCTCTATGGTCCAATCCTTATGGTCTTTAGCAAACTTCTTCCTGGCTCTCCTTTGCTTCTCATTGATGAAAGACTTTTTTCTAGCTTTACATGACTTGAGCCCTGCCTCTTGGAGCCTGTTGCGAACTGTTCTTGCCGTGCACTTCACCCCAGCTGCCATTTGCCATTCCTTTTGTAGGTCATTTGATGTCATCCTGCGATTGCTGAGTGACATTCGAATAAGATGACAGTCATCCCGGTCAGTGGAGAGTCGTTTTCTCCCTCTGCCTTTCTGTAGCTTTGTTGTCCCCAATGTCTGGACCTTGTTGTAACGGACTGCCGTCTTAGAAATTTTAAGGATGGAGGCAAAATGACGCTCACTGTATCCCTCTGCTAGTAAAGCCAGAATTGAGCCCTTCTTTTCCTCACTCAAGACTTTTCTTTTCAACTCATTTGGCATGGTTAGAAGTTATTTTTTCATTCCTATTACTTTTGGGATATTACTAGCACTTGTTTTGCCATCCAGCTTGTCCTATTGCAAGAGGATTGTGAACCCCACAGCAGTGTTTATTATACTTTCCATAGTTAGATAAGATCTGGTTCAGGTGATCACTAATCAGAAGCACATTCAGGCTAAGTTCACACGTTGCGGAATTGCCGCGGAAATTTCCGCGGCAATCCCGCACTTCTCTGCCGCGGGAAATACGCATTTTATTGGTATGCGTATTCCCGCCAGAAACTAGCGTTTTGCTAGCGTAATTAGCTTGCAGAATGCTAGCGTTTTCCTAGCGATCTGTAGCATCGCTTGGAAAACTGATTGACAGGTTGGTCACACGAGTCAAACATAGTGTTTGACACGTGTGACCAACTTTTTACTATTTATGCCGCCTATGTCGCATCAAATGTGAAAAGATCTAATGTTAAAATAATAAAAAAAATAATAATGATATTCTCACCTTCTGGCGGCCCCCGCAGCCTTCCTGCCTCTCAGCGACGCTCCCGGCAACTCCCGGTCCCAAGGATGCATTGCGACAAATCACCCCGATGACGTAGCATCACGCGAGACCGCTACGTCATCTGGGTGATTCTCGCAAAGGACTCCTGGGAACGGGAGCGTCGCTGAGAGGCGGAAAGGCTGCGGGGGCCGCCGGAAGGTGAGAATATCATTATTTTTTATTTTAATTATTGTTTTACCAGGGATATGGTACCCAGGGCAGAATCTCCTCTCCTCCGGACCCTGGGTACCATCCGCACATGAACCGCTTACATTCAGCATAGCCACATGCGGAAAGTAAGCGGTTCAATTCATTCCTATGGCGGCGATTCCGCCGAGATTACGCAAAATTAATGAACATGTTGCTATTTTTTCCGTAAAGCGTTTTTTTCGCGGAAAAAAAAACGCAACATGTGGCCAAAACATGCGGAATCCATTAACATGTATGCTTAATGCTTAACATGGATGCTTAATGCTTGCGTTTTTTTCGCGTTTTCACCGCGGAAAATCGCGGAAAAAACGCGAAAAAAACGCAAATATTCCTGAACGTGTGAACTTAGCCTCAGTAGAATGAGGTGAACTCTGGTTGGAATTCAGCTGACACTGGGAATGGAACGGCCGTCAGACATGAAGAGAAGTGGATTGTTATACAACTGTGCAGTGGTCTCTTCATTTTTGCCAGAGCTGTATATATATATATATATATATATATATATATATATATTGTGAGACAGTGAGAGCATATGTATTGAATGAGGTGTATATTTCACCTAAGTACTTTGCTGTCTGGTATGAGCGAAATGTGTGGCTTTGTAAACCTGGTGGTGAAGAAAGGTCACTACACCTGCCATTCAGTACACGCTTGCAGCTCAGACCTGAATCCACTCAGGTCTTAATTAGGAGACCAGAAGTAGGTGTGTTGGAACACAGTCAGGGAGCTGGTTTAGTCTGGACACAGGAAGGTGTCCCGGCACAAGAAGCAGTCTCCAGGAGTGGGAGCACGCTTAATTTGGACAAGGGGTCCAGGCACAGAAGGTGTCTCCAGGAGTGTGAGCTATCTCAGTCTGGGTGCAGGAAGTATCCCGGACACAGGAGTAGTCTCAGTGAGAATCCGTGCGAATAGCGGCTGAATAGGAGTGGATCTCTCTCAAGTCTGGACATTGAAGGTGCCTTCAGACACAAGGAGGAGTATCTGTGAAACTCCATACTGGTAAATGCTGAACATATGTGTTGTTTTGGGCCCAGGCTGGTAGAGCCGGGACCCGGATAGACAGGGCAATCTATCTAAGTGTAATTAGTGGCTAGACAAGCCCAGGTCTTCTGTTTATGATTTGTTTTTATCTGTTTGCTGTGGACTTTAATAAAACTGGTTGCGGCCAGTTTTCACCAGAACTGCTGTCTGAATGAACTGTTTCTATGCCATTCTGTCTACCCAGACAGCGATCCTAGAGCTATATCCCCTGAAAAGCTTACAATTGGCGGAGAATGCTGGGGCAGCGCAGTGGCTGATACAGTTGGTGCTGAAGTGTGCGTGCGGCACAGTGGCGAAAGACAGCAATAAAGGTGAAGTCTGTTGAAATAGCAGCAGAGGAAAAAAAAAAAAGTGTGTCAGCAGAAACGTCTGTTTGGAGCAGTCTTAAAGAGACAGTAGCCCTAATAGACTTTGCAAAGAAAAAAAAAAAAAGTGTGTCTGCACAGCACAGCTGGACTTGCTGTGGAAAAGACTGTGAAGTGTGCAGCAGCAAAGGAGAAACGTCTATTGGAGCAGTCTTAAAGAGACAGTGGCCCTAATAGAGTTTGCAGAAAAAAAAAAAAAAAGTGTCTGCACAGCAGAGCTGAATTTTCTGTGGAAAAGACTGTGGAGTGTGTATGTCTTGAGTGAAGACTGCCGTTGTTGAGACAGAGAAGTCTGACAGCATGGATGACAGCATGGAGGCGCTGTTTGAACAAATGGTGCAAGTTAATGTGCAACATAAGACTGCCGTGGTTGAGACAGGTAAGTCCGGCAGTATGGAGGAGCTCGTTGAGTACCTGGTCCAGGCCCAGCGGAAAGAGAAGATTCTTACCCGGCTGGGTGTTACGGTGACAGCCCGTGCCAGGGGAGTTCATGACTGGAGATACAGTTGGGAGTCTGCAGTCAGCAGGCCTGATTATGGAGTTGAAAAGGTGATAGTGAACCGCTACACCCGAGCATGTCCTCCTGAGGTACAGCCGTCTGAGAGGTCGTCACTTCAGAGTTCCCGGACGCTGAACTCTCGCGGTAAGAGCGTTCCAGCTGTTGGGGACATGGGGTATGCTGATGGGCGGGTTCGGGCCCGAGGGGACATGTGGGTGGAAAAGTGTGATGGACAGGGTTGGAGATGTCGTGAAATTGCAGCCAACTGTCCAATAGAGGGGGAGCCTATGTGTTGTGATGTTGGCGGATCCTCTCTCTCTGCGCAAAACCTGTGTGTGTGTCCACCTCAGCCGAAGAGACTGGACCACAGGTGTCTCCGGTGGTTGTAAATGACTGCCCAGCACAGGCCCTCTTGGACTCAGAGAGTCCAGTGACTTCCGTATGTGACAGCCTGATTGATAGGGACTTCATCCCTGATAAGCACCTGAGTGTGGTGTGCATCCATGGAGACACCAAAGTCTACCCAGAGACTGCCGTGGACTTGGTCCCTAAACTCGTGGAGGTTTCATATGAAGTGGGGGTAGTGAAGAACCTGGTGCACCCCGTCATATTGGGTAATGACTTTCCCCGATCTAAGGGTCTCTGGGGAAAAATGTTTCTGATGGACAGTGTGATGAAGCTCCTACTGAGGGTGCGCAGTCCCGAGGGGCGGAACACAATGCTAGTGGGCCGTTAAACTTGTGTGATAATGATGATGATGATAATGATGATGATGATCATGATAATGATGATGACCATGATAATGATGCAGATGCTGATAATGATGATGATCATGATAGTGATGATGATACTGATCATAGTCATGATAATGATGTTGATAATAATGATGACTGTGATGGTGATGAAATTTCTTTGCAGGTGATGTTGGGAGACGAGGATGGTGGTTCTCGGGAACCGAGTGTCCCTGACCTGCCTGTGTCCTGTGACAATTTTGGGAGTGAGCCGGTGCGAGACCCCACTCTTAAAACGGCACAGGAAAATGTAATTCTTCTGAATGAGGTTCCCCAAGAGCCTGGCTCTGAGGAGAGGTTTCCTCATGCTGCCATGAACAATAACTTATTGTATAGGGACACTGAAGTCCAGGGAGAGGTTGTGAGTCAGCTCCTGGTACCTGAGCTATATGGAAGTATAGTGCTGGGGTTGTCACAGTCACATACTTGAGGGACCACCTGAGGGAAACCAGGGACCAGATGGTGAAGTTAATGTTGTGGATGACATGTTAACTAAGGTTCCAGATCAAGATGTGAATGAGAATGAGTTGTATAACCCTGACAGTGAGCAAGATGTGAATGAAAATGAATTGTATACTCCTGAAAGTGAGCAGGATGAGAATGAGAATGAATTGTATAACCCTGAAAGTGACCCGGATGTAGCTGAGAAAAAGGGGTCAGACAGGGATAGTGGGAGTGATAGTGAATCATCTGATGACAATAAAGCAACCAGTGCAAATGAGGAAGGCATGGTAGCAGAGGAGGTTGAGAGTCCTGAGAAGAAGGCTGATGCTGATCTTACAGCCAGACAGAAGATGCCATCTGAGGATGTTTTACAGGTGGACGGTTCCCTGGCGAAGACTAAGGTGAAAGGAGGAGAGCTGAGCTTTAAAGGCAGGACTCTGAACCTGAACACAGCACAAGTGGATGCTGTTGAAGATGAGAAGTTGTCGGTGTGTGGTGTGGATCTGCATCATGCCAAGGACTCTGAAGGTGATGCTGCAGAGGTGGAAAAAGCCATAGAAGTGGTAGACACCAAACCAGATGCCTCATCAGTAGCTGTAACTCGTGAAGCTCAGGCTGGAAGTTCGGCGCCCGGAGCCCCAGCGGTGTTCCCGAGTGATACCAAGGATCTGGATAAATCACAAGATGAGATGTTGAGACATCAGGCTGGCATTGGTGAGCTCAAGCGCACTTTCATGGAGTCTACATCGGAGCCACGTCCCAACAAATGGGAAAAGCGGTGTGTCACTCCGTTGCCGCTGCAGACACACAGGAGCTCAGATGGGATGCAGAACGTGGTGGAAAAGAAGACTGATGGTAGGGCTTCTGAGCATGTCCTACCAGAAGAGCCTGAAGAAGGGGCCGAAGACGTAAAGGACGTCCAACAACTACAGGAGAAGATGCGTAGCCATGAGGATCTCCTGGAGAAAGAAGTAAGAGCTCTGAGTCTTATGCAAAGTGAGCCTGTACAAGAAGAGGATAAATTATGTGTACCGACCAAGAAAAACGATCAGCTCCCTCTACAGTGCCAATCGTTTGAACAGTGTGGCTTAAAATGGTCAGAGACCATAACAGAGGCGCTTAAGTTCTGTGAAATAGAATTTATGAATCAACTGATATTTAAGAAAGTAGATGTGCTAAAAAAGGTTCAGGGGAATTAGAGAAAGCTGAGAAAACCCCTATACCTCCTGTGACAGTTGGTGACACAGGGTCAGTGCCTCAAAAACAGGAGGTACGAAAGTTTCTGAGGAAGAATCAGCAGAGCTGTTCTGACGTGCCTGGTCGTACTTCTCTGGTGAGGCACTATATCAAGACTGAGGCTGGCACTAAGGTCAAGCTGAATCCGTGCAGGACACCCGAGGCCCGTAGAGAGCATAGGCCTGGGAGGGTACAGGGTAGTACGGATGCTTCAGATGAAGAGAAAGCTGATGTTGGCTATGACTCAGGTGAAGATACAAATGACAGTGGTGAAGATGAAGCTGATGAGGGCCATGACTGGTCCAGAGTTCACTGTCTCTGTTGGATTGTTAACCAGCCCTCCGGTCTGGATGACCAGCCCTCCGGTCTGGAGAAGAGGGAGGGGATATGTGAGACAGTGAGAGCATATGTATTGAATGAGGTGTATATTTCACCTAAGTACTTTGCTGTCTGGTATGAGCGAAATGTGTGGCTTTGTAAACCTGGTGGTGAAGAAAGGTCACTACACCTGCCATTCAGTACACGCTTGCAGCTCAGACCTGAATCCACTCAGGTCTTAATTAGGAGACCAGAAGTAGGTGTGTTGGAACACAGTCAGGGAGCTGGTTTAGTCTGGACACAGGAAGGTGTCCCGGCACAAGAAGCAGTCTCCAGGAGTGGGAGCACGCTTAATCTGGACAAGGGGTCCAGGCACAGAAGGTGTCTCCAGGAGTGTGAGCTATCTCAGTCTGGGTGCAGGAAGTACCCCGGACACAGGAGTAGTCTCAGTGAGAATCCGTGCGAATAGCGGCTGAATAGGAGTGGATCTCTCTCAAGTCTGGACATTGAAGGTGCCTTCAGACACAAGGAGGAGTATCTGTGAAACTCCATACTGGTAAATGCTGAACATATGTGTTGTTTTGGGCCCAGGCTGGTAGAGCCGGGACCCGGATAGACAGGGCAATCTATCTAAGTGTAATTAGTGGCTAGACAAGCCCAGGTCTTCTGTTTATGATTTGTTTTTATCTGTTTGCTGTGGACTTTAATAAAACTGGTTGCGGCCAGTTTTCACCAGAACTGCTGTCTGAATGAACTGTTTCTATGCCATTCTGTCTACCCAGACAGCGATCCTAGAGCTATATCCCCTGAAAAGCTTACAATATATATATATACAGTATATCCAGCAAAAAAGGGTCAGCAGTATTTTCCTGCGCAGGTCTCAGAACTAATGCAGCAAACCCATATAATAAAGATGGCGGCAACACTGGTGCAAAATACTGATGAGACAACCACTCACAACCTACCAATTCATGGAAGGGTGACTGCTTAGTATAGGGCGCTGGTCACACACAGGTAATGCACAGTGTCCTGCTTACAGCCTTAGTGACGCTTATAGTATCAGATTAGACGGGCTGTCCTAGGGCGTCTGTCTTCATGATGTGCACTTATATAGTGCTGGGCAGCCCACCTAATAGTATGGGCGCCACTAATAGGCTGTAAGCAGGACACTGTGCACTGCCTGTGTGTGACCAGCGCCCTATACTAAGCAGTCACCCCCTCCATGAATTGGTAGCTTGCGAGTGGTTGTCTCATCAGTATTTTGCACCAGTGTTGCCGCCATCTTTATTACTGGGGGTTTGCTGCATTAGTTCTGAGACCTGGGTAGGTAAATACTGCTGCCCTTTTTTGCTGTGTTAATTCTTTAATTTTTGATGAAATTTTAATTCTTCTTTCTGTGGCTTTGCTTTTAATTTTATAAAAAAAAAATGTATATATATATATATATATATATATATATATATACAAAATAAAAAAAATTCAGTCAGCCAGACTACTGCAAAAGACATCAAAGAAGATGCTTCAGATGAAAATACCGTCTAAATGATGTGCAAATACCCTGTGATGGACATTTATGAAAATGTGTAAAAATCTGTCTGTTTCCCACTACAACCAATCACAGCACGGCTTTCACCTCATATTCTGCTCTTGAAAAATAAAAGCTGTGCTGTGATTGGCTGCTGTACACGAAAACCTTTTCTTTTACACAGATTTTTCTCAAGCAAATTTTATCTGCATCTGCTCCAAATCTGCAGCTTCTGAAGATACTGTAAGAGGGCGTTGCATGAAGAGATAGAGATGCCCATATACATTGGATACGGAAAGTATTCAGACCCCTGTAAATTTTCCACGCTTTGTTTCATTGCAGCCATTTGGCAAATTCAAAAAAGTTCATTTTTTTTTCTCATTAATGTACACTCTGCACCCCATCTTGACTAAAAAAAACACCCAGAAATGTAGACATTTTTGCAAATTTATTAAAAAAGAAAAACTGAAATATCTTATAGAGTGTAAGCTTGCGAGCAGGACCCTCATTCCTCTTGGTATCTATTCTATTTTGATCTATGTGTTTATTGAAATGCTGTAATGTCTATTGTCTGTAGAAGTCCCTCTATAATGTAAAGTGCTGCGGAATATGTTGGCGCTATAGAAATAAAATTATTATTATTTATTATTAGCACATGGTCATAAGTATTCAGACCCTTTGCTCAGACACTCATATTTACGTCACATGCTGTCCATTTCCTTGTGATCCTCCTTGAGATGGTTCTACTCCTTCATTGGAGTCCAGCTGTGTGTAATTAAACTGATAGGACTTGATTTGTAAAGGAACACACCTGTCTATATAAGATCTCACAGCTCACAGTGCATGTCAGACCAAAGAAGAATCATGAGGTCAAAGGAACTGGCCAAGGAGCTCAGAGACAGAATTGTGGCAAGGCACAGATCTGGCCAAGGTTACAAAAGAATTTCTGCAGTACTCAAGGTTCCTAAGAGCACAGTGGCCTCCATAATCCTTAAATGGAAGAAGTTTGGGACCACCAGACGTCTTCCTAGACCTGGTCGTCCAGCCAAACTGAGCAATCGTGGAAGAAGAGCCTTGGTGAGAGAGGTAAAGAAGAACCCCAAGATCTCTGTGGCTGAGCTCCACAGATGCAGTAGGGAGATGGGAGAAAGTTCCACAAAGTCAACTATCACTGCAGCCCTCCACCAGTCGGGCCTTTATGGCAGAGTGACCTGACGGAAGCCTCTCCTCAGTGCAAGACAAATGAAAGCCCCCATAGAGTTTGCTAAAAAAACACATGAAGGACTCCCAGACTGAGAAATAAGATTCTCTGGTCTGATGAGACGAAGATAGAACTTTTTGGTGATAATTCTAAGCGGTATGTGTGGAGAAAACCAGGCACTGCTCATCACCTGCCCAATACAATCCCAACAGTGAAACATGGTGGAGGCAGCATCATGCTATGGGGGTGTTTTTCAGCTGCAGGGACAGGATGCCTGGTTGCAATTGAAGGAAACATGAATGTGGCCAAGTACAGAGATATCCTGGATGAAAACCTCTTCCAGAGTGCTCTGGACCTCAGACTTGGCCAAAGGTTCACCTTCAAACAAGACAATGACCCTAAGCACACAGCTAAAATAACAAAGGAGTGGCTTCAGAACAACTCTGTGACTATTCTTGACTGGCCCAGCCGGATCCCTGACCTAAACCCAATTGGGCTTCTCTGGAGAGACCTGAAAATGGCTGTCCACCAACGTTCACCATCCAACCTGATGGAACTGGAGAGGATCTGGAAGGAAGAATGTCAGAGGATCCTCAAATCCAGGTGTAAAGAGCTTGTTGCATCATTCCCAAGAAGACTCATGGCTGTACTAGCTCAAAAGGTGCTTCTACTCAGTACTGAGCAAAGGGTCTGAATACTTATGACCATGTGATATTTCCGTTTTTCTTTTTTAATAAATTTGCAAAAATTTCTACATTTCTGTTTTTTTCAGTAAAGATGGGGTGCAGAGTGTACATTAATGAGAAAAAATGAACTTTTTGAATTTACCAAATGGCTGCAATGAAACAAAGAGTGAAAAATTTAAAGGGGTCTGAATACTTTCCGTACCCACTGTATGTAATGCTACACACTACACATACGTCATCACCACATAGGAGAATAATGTGAGTGATATGTGACGCTCTCAGTATAATCCACAGATCATATTTACCTTTATATTTTATAACCAGAACCAAAACCGCTGGTCACGGTCACAGCTGTGGTCATTGCTGTGGTGGTCGTCGCTCTTCTTGCTGTTATTGGAGTTTTCGTATATAAAAGTAAGTATCAGTAATTTAGTGTTTTTTTTTCTCTTGCAAATATGGTTTTGTGTATTTTACAAAAGTCTTAGGCAGGTATATAGGACAAATGCTGCAGAGTAAGAAGCTTTTAGTAATAGAAATGTTAATAGTTTTTTTTGCAATTAACAAAATACAAAGTGACTGAACAAAAGAGAAAAGTAAATCCCATCAGTATTTGGTGACCGCCCTTTACCTCCAGCACTTCTTATCGGTCACTTGCACACAATTTGGAACTCAGCTAGAGGTTGTTCCAAACATCTTGGAGAACTGACCCCAGATCTATGAGGCTTGTGCGGATCCTTCCTGTCTCTTCATGTGATCCCGGACAGACTGGATGATGTGAGATCAGGGCTCTGTGGGATCGGATCACCTCCAGGACTCCTCGTTCTTCTTTATGGTATAGATAGTTCTTAGTGACATTGGTTGGATGTTTGGGTTCGTTGTCCTGCAAAGAATAAATTTGTAGCCAGATGCCTCCCTGATGGTTTTACATGATGGGGAAGTATCTACCTTTATTTCTCAGCATTAAGGACACCGTTAATTCTAATGACATCCCAAAGTCCACTTTCTGAATTGCAGACCCTCTACTGGGCGCCACTGTTCCTGCAGACTCTCATTATTGTGTCTTTCTCCGGCCCATCGGTGAACAAACTTCCTTCTGTTACAGCCAAATTTTTCAGATTTTGACTCGTCAGTCCAGAGACCTGATGACCTTTTTCTACACCCTACAGTAGTTCCTAAGTTTACATGCATAGTTGAGTTGCTTGATAGTGTTTTTTTTGTAGAAGGTCTGGTTTGGGGCCTCAATTGGCCATTAGTGGCCTTTATGGAAGAGATTTCTCCAAACTGTGGATGTGTGTAGCTGTGTTCCACTGGTGACTACCAGTTCTGAACTGATTGCACTGCTGGACATCTTCCGATTTTGAAGAGAAGTAAACATGATGTGTCTTTCATCTGCTGCACTAAGTTTCAATGCATCTACAGTTCTCCATGTTGTCCATTTCTTGGTGCTTCTTCAAAAGAACTGGATCAGCACGTCTTGAAACTCCCGTCTGCTTTGGAACATTTCTTTAGGAGAGACCTTGCTGATGCAGTACAACTACCTTGTGTCTTTTTGTCTACCCTGTGGCATGACAGGAGAACAAGGAGTCCTGGAAGTGAAGATACGGCCCTACAGAGCCCTGATCTCACATCATCAATTCTGTGTTGAATTACATGTAGAGACAGAAGGATTTGCTCAGGCCGACATCCTGCTGACTTCCTTCAAAAACTGTGTGCAAGTGTGCCTGGAACAATTGGTGCTGTTTTTGAGGCTATGTGCAGACGGTGGGGATTCTGCTGAGGAATTTTCCGCGCAGATTTTGGTAAATCCGCAGGTAAAATGACCTGCGTTTTACCTGCGGATTTGATGCGGATTTTATGCGTTTTTTGTGCGGATTTCCCCTGTGTTTTCAGACCTGCGGATTTCTATTTAGAGCAGGTCTGACAACGCTGCGGAACTGCACAAAAGAAGTGACATGCTGCGGATTTAAATCCGCACCAAATCCGCGCTGAAAAATCCGCAGCATGTGCACTGCATTTTTTTTACATTGAATCTAATGCTACTGTACATCACTTGCAGTTCTGCTGCGGATCCGCAACATGTGCACAGACCCTGAAGGGAAATGGTGGACACAGTAAATGTTGATTTGTTTCACATTTCTCTTTTGCTCATTCACTTTCCATTTTGTAAGTTTATAAAAATAAACCATTAACACTTCTATGTTTGAAAGACTTTTCAGCTTTTTTTTCTACATCTGCCTAAAACTTTTGTACACTATAGTTACCGACTTTAATGAGTTGGCAGCAATGAAATATTAGTGGTGAGCCCCCATTTTCCATGTCTTGCCTCCACCATGCCCTCTGTGGTCTCCTGCTTTTTCTGTCTCTCTGAATTCAGGAAAGTTTATGTTATTATGTTTTGCCGTACACAATTTTTTTTTATTTCACCCATTTTTGAAACGGGGACAAGTTTGGCGCGGCCTCTTCCATCAGAAATTGGTGTAAATTCTAGTACAAATGTAAAACAGGAGTAGACTTCAACTTCTGGGGCACGGACCACAAAAGATGCTCCATATTTATTATGGGGCTTGCACCTTTTATTTGGCGCGTCTTACTCCTGTGCGCTGTAGTTTATGGTTGGTGTCAGACATTCCCCTCACTGTATACAGAGCTCATTTTCCCTCTGACAGCCGGGCTTATGTCTGTGTCCTCTCCTTCCATCTGTCCCTGATTACACGTATGTTATGTATATGACGCCGGTGATGATGGATCCTCAGGTCCTGCTCCTAATTACATCTTCTCTTACAGGAAAGAAAGGCGGCTACAAGACGACCAGCAGTGAGTATTGTGTATATGTGTCTGTGCCGAGACGTCGCTGCTTGTGACGGTGACTAATAGAGATGACAGCGGTGACTGTATATAGAGGCGGCTGGGACCATGATGTATATTGTGTACAATTACCTCATAATCCAAAGTGTAGGAAGATTTTTTTGGCCTCAGCATCAAGGACCTATAGAAATGTCTTCTGTCCAGCAGAAGGACGGCTGCTCCTACACAGTAACGCTCAGTTCTGGCTCACAGGTGGGGTCCTTCACTGGAGGACCCCGATTTACAAACTCATTATATCCTAATTACACTGTCTTAAAGAAACATGGCAGCACACGTGTCCACAGGTTGTATGTGGTGGAGAGCTCGGCCCTATTTACTACAACCTGCGGACTGTGTGATGCTGAGGTGGGAAGAAGCCGCCATGCTTTCCTAATAAAGGGATCATGCAGTAAGTTTCTATAAAGGTTGTACATTTGTGTCGACCCGCCACCACAATTGTGGGTTACCAGGGCAATGGGGTACTCAGAGCCGAGCCCGTAGAAGTCTATGGGGATTGTCACAGGTAGCTGTGGCTCGGTCTGTGGCCCTGGCGGTCTGGCGTATGTTGGGGGAATATTTACAGGGGATAGATTTATATACAGTTCGTGACGCCACCTGTAGTATTCTGGTAATTTGTACCAGCGCTGCTGTAGATCTCTGAGGGGATGGTGATGCAGCTAGATGTCGGGTCCCCTACAGGTGGGACTCTTCCCTCAGGTCGGTAGTTAGGTAGGGATTGTGCAGGCATGCAATAATAACTCAGTCTCACACGGTCAGCGTCTTTCCATACCTTTACTTGCAAGATGATAAGGCAGGTCCCAGGGAGGCTGATGGGGTTGATGGAGGATGAGCTTTGAAGCAACAGCTAAGCAAGTTAGGGGCCTCCTTTACTGTCCAATGAAGATGAGTACGACCAGCCTGAAGCGTAGTCCCCTCTATGATTCCAGCTTTCCAAAGCTGTTCTGCCCAGTCAGATTTGTGGTGAAGCCTTCCTGCGAGGGAGCTGAATTCTTATCTTGTCGTGCACTGACTCAAAGTCTTCACTCCCCCTGACCCCAGTTACGTTCTGACTATAAGGGGCTTGTTTGCCGCGACCTAGGGTCCGGTAAATCTCTGGTTTTCTCTTCACTATGCTGTAGCTAATAGTGATCCTTCGGTCCCCAGTGACCGGTTGCAATGTGCAGGACTTTTCCAAGTCAAAAGCACTTTTCCAATAATCTTCCTTCCACTTTGCCCTTCGATTTGCTCGACTCTTAATAGTTAGTTCAGTCTTTCTTCCAGTGGGGCACAGCTCTGACTAGGCTGAGGTGAATTAGACCACCTGTACTAGCCTCCACGTTCTGAACTGCTGACAGGCTCAAACTGGACACGTCTACTCTGTCCAAGGACAGGAAACTGACTGACTAGAAATCACTCCCTTCCACACCCCTGCTGGGTGTGTCAGAAGTGTACGTGATGTCATGAAGAGACCTTAACTGTTACCTCTCCACTCATCCTCCTGGTATTGTGTACCAGGGCTACACATTCCCCCATGGTAAACGACAGCACTCCCGGGCTGTAAAATATAAAGAGACATTTTTGTTTATGCAAGAAAACATTAACAATAACATTAATTCGTCCCATCCGGGAGGTGAGGATATCTTGAACGTTGCAAACATTATAGAAAAATACAAATATTAAATAACATTCAATAAATATACAATATTCTTGTGAAGGACCCGCACCAAACCTTCAACGTAGGTCCTGGGTGGGCTGCAGGACATCCGAATGCAGACCTCACTCAGTGCCACACCACACGGGTTTTTGGTTCAGAGGTAAGTCAAGGTTTCATGTGAAACCATTAAAAAGGCACTTTAGTGCAACTATTTACAGGATACAGTTTTTGGGCTGGCTCAGTCCTCAGCCTCTGAGTCCATTGTTAAACGAAGACATAATAGGGAAAAACACATTTATATATATAGACTTTTACAATGTTCACATGAATTCGTTATAACTACTGCTGATATCTAATGGGTAATTTCCCTTTTGTGATTCTCTCTGATCTACGTGGTGTAGTTTCAGGTATATCAAGTTGCGATCTGTCTGCACTGCGTAACGGCAAACTATAGAACTGCCTTAATCTTTCTATGGATCTGGCAAGCGTACTGATGGCTGGGCGGTGTGAGTCAGCTTCACCAGGGGATCCCATAGTATGGGGCGCTGCTTCAGATGATCCATCTTGAGGTTCCATAGGTTGAGGTGTTGCTGGGATGGGTAACTCCTGAGCGGGCTCAACTGGCACCACAGGCACAACTGGAGGTAGAACTTCCTCTTGTGGCTGATAAAACTGCAACACTGGAATTATCACAGCATCTCCCAGTCTAGGCCAATCCGCAGGAAAATCTCCCAGATCGGTGTGTATGACCTCTTCCTTTCTTTCTCCTTGATTGAGGGCAGGGTTCTTTTCACAACGCTTTAAGTGTTCTGGACACAACTTCAAATGATCTCTGGACACAGTGATTGTTGTTCTTCCTCCGTCCTTACTGACGACACAAACTTTTCTGTTGTCATATTTAGAATCTTGTATGACGTAGGGTTCTTGCTCCCACTGGTTATCCAGTTTGTGCATCTTTCTTTTTCTTTTTAATACTACCTCTCCAGGCATCAAAGGCTTGGCAGGAGCATTTCGGTTATAAACATCTTCCTGTTTCTCCCGTGCCTTATTAAGACTTTCCTCTACACAGATTTGTACTCTTCTGTATTGCTCTTGCCGATTGACGTCCCAGTTTTCAACGGCGTCGTCTGCCTCCGGTTCTACCACTCCAAGTTCTAGGTCCATTGGTAGTTTTCCAGGCCTTGCTCTCATAAGATAGGCTGGAGTGCAGTTAGTTGAGCTTACAGGTATATGATTATACAAATCAACCAAATCAGGTAGTAAATCCGGCCATCGATTCCTGTCTTCCAACGGTATGGATCTCAACAAGTCAAGGACAATATGGTTCATTTTCTCACAAAGACCGTTGGTTTGAGGGTGGTATGGTGTTGTTCTTATTTTCTTGCACCCGTACATGTGACAGAATTCCTTGAATAAATCGGCTTCGAAAGCAGGTCCCTGATCGGTTAATACTTGCTCGGGATACCCATGCGGTCTGCAGAAGCTTGCTTGAAAGGTTTTCGCGGCTGTCACTGCGGTCTGGTCCTTAACTGGAACAACCACCAGGAATCTGGAGTAATGGTCTACCATGGTCAAGGCGTATGAGTATCCAGTTCTACTTGGCGACAGTTTGACATGGTCCAGGGCCACAATCTCCAGGGGACGAGTCGTCCGGATAGGTTGCAGGGGGGCCTTCTGACTTCCGCAGTCCTTTCTTCTGAGACCACAGGGTCCACAGTTCCGACACCACCTCTCGACGGAGCTGCGCATCCCTACCAGTAGAACCGGCATCTCAACAGGGTCTCCAGCTTTCTCCAGCCAAAGTGTCCTGCTTGATCGTGGTACGCTTCCAACACCATTGGGACGTCTGCCTTGGGGACCACTATTTGCCAGACCATCTCATGGGTTCTGGGATTGACGTATCTTCTGCACAACTTCTCACGGTATAGGAACAACCTGCTTTTCTCGTTCCACAGGAGCTTGGCTGACATAGGTGCATCCTTTTCCAGAGAGGAGCCTTCCTGTTTTAACAACTCCTTGATGCGGCTGACCACTGGATCACTGTCCTGAGTCTCTTTCCAGCTGTGATGGGGTAAAGGATTTAATGTTGCACCATACTGCTTTCTGTGGACTCGATGCTCGTGGACTACCCCATTTCGATGAAACGCAGGGAGCTCAATTTCTTCCAGGTCGTCCGATTCTTCTTCCGTATCAGAGTCATGCGGCCTTCGGGACAACGCATCAGCATTAGCATTCTTTCGACCTGCCCGGTACTTGATAGTAAACTGGTAATTGGACAACCGAGCCATCCATCGCTGCTCCATGGCACCCAGCTTGGCGGTTTCCAGGTGTGTTAACGGGTTGTTATCTGTAAACGCAGTGAACTTATTGGAGGCCAGATAGTGCTTAAATCTTTCAGTAATGGCCCAGACCAGCGCCAGAAACTCCAGCTTGAAGCTGCTATAATTTTCCGGATTCCTTTCAGTTGGCCTGAGTTTTCTGCTAGCATATGCGATGACTTTTTCTTGTCCATTCTGCTTCTGACTGAGAACTGCTCCCAACCCTTCATTACTGGCGTCGGTGTACAACAGGAACGGTTGGCTGTAATCAGGATAGGTTAAGATCTCATCACCTGTCAGGATCTCTTTCATCTTTTGGAATGCTTCAGCCTGTTCTTTACCCCAATTAAAGGGAGGGTTTCTGCTCTTTAAGGATTGTCCTACTAGGAGGTCCTGTAAAGGAGCTGCCTTCTTCGTGTAATCTTTCACGAATCTCCTGTAGTAACCTGTTAGTCCCAGGAACTGTCGCACTTCCTTAAGGTTTTTCGGCTCCGGCCACTTCTGGATGGCAGTGACTTTCTCTGGGTCCGGCGCTACTCCTTCCGAACTGACGATGTGCCCCAAGTATTGTACCTTCTGTTTGAGTAGATGGCATTTTGAGGGTTTTAATTTCATCCCGTACCTGGACAGGGACTCGAATACTTCTGCCAGGTGCTTCAGATGGTCCTCATAAGTCTTGGAATACACGATGACGTCGTCTAGGTATAGCAGCACGGTTTCAAAATTGAGATGTCCCAGACAGTTTTCCATCACTCTCTGAAATGTTCCTGGGGCACTACTGAGCCCAAACGGCATTCTGTCGAACTCACAGAGCCCCATTGGGGTGGTGAAAGCCGTTTTCTCACGATCCTCCTCAGCCACAGCCACTTGCCAGTAACCACTAGTCAGATCAAGGGTAGAAAAGTAGTTAGCCGTTTTCAGAGCAGCTAATGATTCCTCTATACGTGGTAACGGGTATGCATCCTTGTGTGTTATGCGGTTCACCTGCCTGTAATCCACACACATTCTCATACTACCATCTTTCTTTTTAACCAGAACTAGAGGGGCTGCCCAGGGGCTACAACTATCCCTTATCACCCCAGCTTTCTTCATATCATTTAACATTTCTTTAGCCTTCTGATAATGAGCTGGAGGTATGGGCCTATACCGCTCTTTGATGGGAGGATGATTGCCTGTAGGGATATGATGTTGTACTCCCTTAATTGTCCCAAAATCAAGTGGATTTTTGCTAAACACTTGGGCATACTCTTGCACCACCCGTAATACCCCTTGCTTCTGGTGAGCGGGAGTGGTGTCCGTCCCAACATGGAGTTGCTGACACCATTCCGCCACCTGAGTTGCTGGGTCATTGTCCTCCGCTATTTGACAGGAGTCTAAGGACTCAGCCGGGAGAATAGAATTATTATCAACAGCATGAAGTTTAGCAATGGTTGCATAACGGGGTAAATTTACCTCATCATCTCCCCAATTGAGAAGCCGTACCGGTACTCTTCCATTCACCACTTCTACTACTCCTCTAGCAGTCATAAGTGTAGGTCTATGTTCTGAATGGTGGGGTTCTACTACAGCTTGGTAATTCTGTCCTCTCAGACCTATGGCCGCCCTGCACCAAATGATCATTTCACTCATTGGGGGTATCACAATAGGATCCGAGTCAGTGACCCGTACATTACCAATTTCGCCGTCGGTAAGCTTCGCTTGTTGCTGACACACCAGGGCCCGGATCTCTCTTTGGATTACTCCTCTCTGCCTTGGTCGGGCAATCTCAGCGAGCTGTTGGAGCAAGAACACAACTTCTCCCAAACAATTACCGATAATGTTAGTACCCAAAATGATATTTAAACCGTTCTCCTCATTTACAGTCTTTACTACCAGAAGCCCTTGGTCTTTCAACTCCTCTCTGCCCACCTTTACATCTACACATTTTGTTCCGAGTACTTCTACAGGAAGACCATTAGAAGCATACACAGTAAAGTCAAGGCTCGGAGGTTTAAGACTGTCCATTGACCAGTACTTGGTATATAGAGCATCAGGTATTAGGGTCACCTGGGACCCAGTGTCTAACAATGCTGGAACAGCAATACCATCTAGAATAATAGACAGGTAGGGTCGCCCGCCCACATACCTGCGGTTCCAGTCTAGGGGGCCTGACGGGTATTCTCCTGGGTGTTGGCCCTTGGACCCAGGTTCTGCCCGTTTAAAGGACACTGTGTAGACAGATGACCTTTCCGGTTGCAGCGGTAACAGATGATCTCTCGACGAGGAGGGTGTTGATCAGAGGTTGCTCCTGGGGGTGGCGTTGTCCTCCTCCGGGGGGGCGACGTCTTCTTTCTTCTCCGGTGCATCCACGGAACGTCCTCTGGGCAGTCAGCTAACAAGATCTTCCCTTCCTCCTCTTTCCGCAGCTGCAGGGCACTCATCACAGCGGCCAGATTTTTAGTCAGCTGGCGCACCTCTGAGCGCAGACAGTCCAATTCACTAGGAGGTGTCATCTGCGCTTTGGCTTCGGCCACTAACGGGGAACAGGGGGTTACTGCCGGTTCCAGAGTGACTTCACCCTGATGATGTTGGGTGGCCACCTCAGGTTTGCCCAGGGGCCGCAGCCCTTTTATTGCCATGTCCTTTAGGGCATCAAAGGTAGCATCAGGATGATCTAAAGACCACCAATTTACAGTTCTGCGTTCCTCTGGGGATCTCAATCCCTGTATAAATTGTTCTTTCAGCATTCTATTCTCGTCGATAGCATTTAAATTGTTAATTTGCTTGAGGGCTCTCAGGGCTCCTTGTAGTCGGCAAGCGTAGTCCCGGATGCTGTCACCTGGCTGTTGTGAACAGTGATAGAAGGCCATCCGGAGATCCGTTTCTGTGCGGTCTTCAAATATGGCATGTAGCTTCAGGAAGATCGCAGGTACCGACTCCTGATCAACGGTATCCCAAGTCTCCACTTCCCTTTCAGCAGCGCCAGTTAGCTGCCCTATTAGCACAGCAGCTTTTTGTCTCTCAGGCATGGAGTACATTTCTAGGATGCTGCATAACTTCCGCTTGAAGTCTGCTAATGTGCCTGGCCCACCGCTGTATTGGGGAAGCCATTTCGCCCCAGGCATATATGGGAGCGTTAGTGGCATGATCGGGACTACCGGACTGGGTGCAGGGCCTGCGCCCCCATCTTGCGCTACAATACCAGACGGTGCGGGATTGGGGCCTCCGGCTGGGGCCGCACTGTCAGCCGGTTGTTGTGACATCTTAGCGCCCCCTTGGTTAAACGGAGCCTACCGGTTTCAGACGCTGCTATTTCACAGGCACCGCAGTGAGAACAGGACCTTCGTCGCAGGCGCTCTGATGTCAGAGCGTTCACTTCCTGTTGCAGGACCTGCCGCTGAGTCAGAGCCGGGGGCGTGTCCAAGACTTTGCGCGCTCTTTCAGGTACGCCCTCCTTCTTCTCCAGCGCCTGAGGGCGCGAATATGGCGACAAAAATGGCGATTTTGGCGCCAAAAATGCAAACAGTCCTTTTTCACAAAAACAATCCACAGGCACACAGGGCTCGCAATGCTGCAAGTTTCGTATCCTGTTCGTGACGCCAAATTTTTGTGTCGACCCGCCACCACAATTGTGGGTTACCAGGGCAATGGGGTACTCAGAGCCGAGCCCGTAGAAGTCTATGGGGATTGTCACAGGTAGCTGTGGCTCGGTCTGTGGCCCTGGCGGTCTGGCGTATGTTGGGGGAATATTTACAGGGGATAGATTTATATACAGTTCGTGACGCCACCTGTAGTATTCTGGTAATTTGTACCAGCGCTGCTGTAGATCTCTGAGGGGATGGTGATGCAGCTAGATGTCGGGTCCCCTACAGGTGGGACTCTTCCCTCAGGTCGGTAGTTAGGTAGGGATTGTGCAGGCATGCAATAATAACTCAGTCTCACACGGTCAGCGTCTTTCCATACCTTTACTTGCAAGATGATAAGGCAGGTCCCAGGGAGGCTGATGGGGTTGATGGAGGATGAGCTTTGAAGCAACAGCTAAGCAAGTTAGGGGCCTCCTTTACTGTCCAATGAAGATGAGTACGACCAGCCTGAAGCGTAGTCCCCTCTATGATTCCAGCTTTCCAAAGCTGTTCTGCCCAGTCAGATTTGTGGTGAAGCCTTCCTGCGAGGGAGCTGAATTCTTATCTTGTCGTGCACTGACTCAAAGTCTTCACTCCCCCTGACCCCAGTTACGTTCTGACTATAAGGGGCTTGTTTGCCGCGACCTAGGGTCCGGTAAATCTCTGGTTTTCTCTTCACTATGCTGTAGCTAATAGTGATCCTTCGGTCCCCAGTGACCGGTTGCAATGTGCAGGACTTTTCCAAGTCAAAAGCACTTTTCCAATAATCTTCCTTCCACTTTGCCCTTCGATTTGCTCGACTCTTAATAGTTAGTTCAGTCTTTCTTCCAGTGGGGCACAGCTCTGACTAGGCTGAGGTGAATTAGACCACCTGTACTAGCCTCCACGTTCTGAACTGCTGACAGGCTCAAACTGGACACGTCTACTCTGTCCAAGGACAGGAAACTGACTGACTAGAAATCACTCCCTTCCACACCCCTGCTGGGTGTGTCAGAAGTGTACGTGATGTCATGAAGAGACCTTAACTGTTACCTCTCCACTCATCCTCCTGGTATTGTGTACCAGGGCTACACACATTATTTGCCTTCCTTACTCATGAGTGATGGCAGAATGGAGATAATCACTTTCTGGATGAAGCAAAACCCGGAGAATTTTCTACCAAGTCCTGAAAACTACTAGACATGAACAAATAAAACAAAAACTACAAACCCATCCGATAACAGTAAAGCAAAGTTTTCCCAAACTTCCTGAACTTTGTATCCAGATTTCATCTGTGGAATTTTATTAGAATGTGAAATTTCACTTTCCATCATTTCCTATTTTCGCAGCTTCGGACGCATCATCTGATTCATCCAGTGCTCCAGCCAAAGCCTAATGGTGAGTGGTGCCGTCTTCTGTAAATGTGCCGCTATCTATGTGATAGGAAACCGGGGCGGGAATCAGGAGACACTTATTGGGGTGAAAGAAAAAGTCAGTGGGAATCGGAGGAGGTTTAGTAACAGTGAGAAAAAGAAAAGGTAATTTATGTCATACAGGAGCTTCTCACTAAATTAGAATATCATCAAGAAGTTAATTTATTTCAGTTCTTCAATACAGAAAGTGAAACTCGTATATTATATAGAGTCATTACACACAGAGTGATCTATTTCACGTGTTTATTTCTGTTAACCCCTTTACCCCCGAGGGTGGTTTGCTCGTTAATGACCGCGCCAATTTTTACAATTCTGACCACTGTCCGTTTATGAGGTCATAACTCTGGAACGCTTCAACAGGTCCTGGTGATTCTGAGATTGTTTTTTCGTGACATATTGTACTTCACGTTAGTGGTAAAATTTCTTTGATATAACTTGTGTTTATTTATGTAAAAAAATTAAATTTGGCTACAATTTTTAAAATTTAGCAATTTTCAAATTTTGAATTTTTATGCCCTTAACTCAGAGAGTGATACCGCACAAAATAGTTCATAAATAACATTTCCCACATGTCTACTTTACATCAGCACAATTTTTTAAACAAATTTTTCTTTGTTAGGAAGTTATATGGGTTAAAATTTGACCAGCGATTTCTCATTTTTACAACAAAATTTACAAAACCATTTTTTTTTAGGGACCTCACATTTGAAGTGACTTTGAGGGGTCAATATGGTAGAAAATACCAAAAAGTGACACCATTCTAAAAACTGCACCCTCACGATGCTCAAAACCACATTCAAGAAGTTTATTAACTCTTCAGGTGCTTCACAGGAATTAATTGAACGTGAAAGGAAAAAATGAACATTTAACTTTTTTTCACTAAAATGTAACTTTATACTATTTTATTTTATTTTCACAAGGGTAATAGGAAAAAATGAACCCCAAAATTTATAATGCAATTTCTCCAAAACATGTGATACCTAATATATGGGGAAAACACGGATTTTGGTAAGAACTTACCTGTAAAATCCTTTTCAGCGAAGGAAGGAAGAGAGACACAGTATTCATTACTGATGGGTAGGCGGAGCCCCAGATCAGGATGTCACCTCAGATCAAAAGAGTGCTGACTGGCTGGCCCCTCCAGCTCGGGCTCCTCCTACTCAGCTCCAGTCGTACCAAAGCTTTTAGGAAAAGAGCCAAGATCACCAGCGGAGCAACATAACCCCTTCTGAAGGAACTTCAGAGAAAAAACACAAGGATACAGGTTATGCATGCAAAGAAAGCCAAAAACCACAGAGTTCCAGGTACTACTCACAGAACCTGACCACTGCGATGAGCTGGAGATGCTGGAACAGAGCCTTAGCGCGCTGACCTCAGCCCAGATAATCGCTATCAGATAAGGGTCGCGCTGCATCTGAAAACATCAACACACTTCTGCCTTGGGAGGGTGCTGTGTCTCTTCTTCCTTCGCTGAAAA